>VDFB02240431.1:0-10254 GCA_007258455.2 Sequoia sempervirens
TTCTTGTGGGAGTTTCAAGTTGATTCATTTTCCAACTAAGGAGCCTATTTATTGATGCCTTGCTCATTCATTCTCATCTTTGGAAAATATTGTAAAGTTATGCTACTGAATTGATTTTAGACCCTGGCTAAGGGGAAGCTTAGCAATTTCACTCCATTCTTCGGGTCTGAAACTATGGTTCCCTAGATGGTTGATTGAGAGTGTGCTTCATCTAGAAGTACATATTGAGTTTCATTGTGAAGATTTAGGTGATAATTTTCAGATTGGAGTTTGCTGGTTCAAGCATGGCTAAAAGTGATTTTCATTCATAGTTGCTTAAGAGAATTTTTATGCATTGTGGGTATTGATCCAATATGTTTCTATGCACATGGCGACCATTCTAGTCAATTTTCAGATTTTAATTTGCAGCTTGGAATTTCCTAGAGAAATCGCCCTTCCTTCTTGGGTCGTACTTTCTTTATGAGCAGACTTTGAGAATCATGCCCTTCATTGGTAGTTGTCTTTGGTTTTGTTGGTGCTTGTTGCTGGTCGCCTTGTTATGGAGGAGTTGTGAATTCAATTTTAGAAAGCTTCATGGGAGTTTTGAATGAGAAACAAGCAATTTGATGAGTTGTTTAGTTGCTAGTTTGTATTTTCAGTTGATGGCATTTCATATCAGACTTGACTCATTCCATGTTATGCTATAATTCTTGGACGTCTATGCTTCTAGTTTCATTTGCATTCATTTTGGAGGGAATAGAAGCATTTTGGATGATGATATGAACAATTTAGGGGAAGTTTAAGTTGCTGGTCTGATTATATCAGTTTGCTGGTTTTAATTTCAGACCTGGTTATTCTCTTTTCATGCTATATTTCTTTGGTCTTTCAACTCACATTTGTGATCAGAAGTATAGTATAATTCTTGCAAAAGTTTGGAGCAGATTTCTATTGTATATTCATTGCAATAAGCTCATTGTAAATGCTGGTAACAGTAGTACTGTTCCAGTCATTCTTATTTCAACATTTACTTTATGTTTTAATTTAAACATTGTAAAACCTGGATGGTTTACCGCTAGTGTGGAAAAAGAACTTGTTAATCTCTTTTGTATCCCATTGAAAAGTGGTGAATCCCCAGTCACGAGTGGATGCCTACTGCAGCGGATGAATTAGTTTGTTTTGTAATTTCTTCCCCCCACTGAATTAGTGGAAGTGTGGAAATCTTTCATGGCTGGTTCACCGCCTAGTACCATTCAATTGTAATTTCATTTCAGTTATTGTTTAGTTTTCTCCGCCATATGACAACACCTCTCCTTGGGATTGAGTGTGCATTTTTGGCATTGAGATCTTTTAAATTTGGATTTCAATTTTGGAGCTAACACTAATTCATTTGGCGTAGTGTTGATTTTTTGTGAAATTCTTTGGAAAAAATTAAGGGGCATATTTCAGTGGTACAGAGTAGAAGTTCTTTCCATCTTGTTGGGGAGAACAGAAAAATTAGTGTTGCCACAATGGACATCAACAAATTTTCCAAACAGTTCATGAGGGAATGTGAACATGATGCTTCCTTATTTCGCATAGAATATGAGAGCATGTTAGATGAGTTCAAGAATGATGTTTCTTTTGACTGCTACTTGAATTGTGTGTTGATTAGGAATCCTGGAAAAGTGGGTGTGGTCAATTACATCAAGAAAAAAATTAAAATAGAAGCAGAACTTGCCATGGTTGAAGAATCAAGGAAGGAAGAAGCAAAAGGATCAGTTTGTGGTTTGCAGCCCACAAGTAAGCAAATTGAAGAGAAAAATCTGACAATTAGTGGTGAAGAAGACACAAGCAAGGTGCACATTTTGGTTCAAAATGATAGTGCGCTTGATGAAGATACTTAGGCAAATGAGGAGATTAAGATAGAGTCCCAAAATACATCTGTAGACTTGCATGAGATGGGAAATAATGAAGATTGTTTGGGTAAGAAGATCATTACAACAGTCTTGAGTCCTAATAAGGATTCAATCAATGAAGATCTCGAGACAAATGGCTTCATAGAAGATGCTGGTAGAACAGTTGTGTGGGATGAATACATTGAAGAAGAGCAAGATGAAACAAATACTAATGGTGTATTTGAACCAACTTATGACCATTACGAAAGTGATGTTGCTGATGGTGATTCCGATGTGTTTTTATCTCCTCTTGTTGAAGCTTTAGTGAAGGATAATTCTCTACTTGTTGCTGACCCAATTCCATATGAAGAATTTATGACAAATGTCTAAGAAGACTTCTTTAGTATGTATGTGGGTGCTAATGATAAAATCAACAACACATCTACTCAAGATAATTTCATTGAAGAAAAGAATGACAAAATATTCAAAGCAACCAGCTTAGGTGATTCTTTAATCCGATACAATGCTAGTGACTTGGGTAGTATTGGGTTTGACTATCAAACTACATCGGTGGAGAAAGTTATAGATGAAGATTTCAGTTCAAGAGGATTGGGGAGTGATTCATTCAAAGAGTCAACAATCCTAGAGGAGCAAGATGATCTTTTCCCTGTTGATCATTACAATCAAACTTTTCACATTTGGGATCCGGGCGTGATGTCACCAAGAAATAATAAAGAACCAGAGTGGGATACATTTCCCTTTGATCCTGATAAAGTTCAAAGTTCAGTTGTTTGCATTGCAAGCAATGAAGTGATCTTTGGAGGAGAAGTTGTAGCAAAGCCTAATGAGAACGTGAATTCTTATGTTGAAGAGAAGAATGTTTTAAAATCAGCAAATGGTTTGGTTGCCTTTCAGATTGACACACAAGAAGAGTATGAGAACTTGAAAGGTAAAGATAGAGATACTAATTTTCTGGATGAAGTTGCTAATAGGCCTTCTATTCAGGAGTTATGTAGTGAAGAGGTTAATAAAGAAGCTGATTTTGAAAATCTTGCCAATGAAAGCAAATCAGAAAAGTTGATGTTCGAAGAGCAAATCCTCTTTGCTGATTATGATCGAGGGCCTAAAGAGCTGCAAGTTTTGAAGGATAACTTATTGGTTTCAGAAGAGAAAATTGTTAAGGTGTTATCAAGATTTGATAGCATATACCATTTCATTGAAGAACTTTATTGGAAGTTTCAGTCTGAAGAGAGACAGAACAGAGTTAAGGATGGAGACACTCTTTCCAAGATGCAAATCATCAAAGAGGCATTGGAATCCATTAAGTCTGATTGTTTGCACTTACTCACAGATAGAGATAATGCTATTAAGTTTGCAGAGGAGACTTATGATGCCTATCAAGAGAAGGAGAAAGAGGTTGATAGGCTTTGCCTTGATCTTACCTTAGCTCATCAATCATTATGCAAAACAGAAAATCAATCATCTATTGCAGCCACCCTTGAGGGACAAGAAGATAATGCAAGGATTATGGAGATCAAGCAAATAGTTGAAGGTTTAAATGAACTCCAAAATGATGAAACCTTGCTTAATACTAAGGAGATTCATGAAGATGATGATATTTGGAAGGTATATCAAGAGTGTGAACTTTTGAGTAGGGAAAAAGATTTGCCACAAGAAGGAATAGTTTGCAGCCATGTGGTAGATGAAGTGACTGGTAATGTTTGTGGTATTCATCACGTTACATTCTATGGATCAACGACTAATGATGGGCATCCTCAAGTAGATGAAGAAGAAGAGCTTGAATTCCATGAAGACACCAACAAAAGGGATGAAGGAAATGATGATTCTATGATGGAGTACAACAATCCTCTAGCTTCACATGATTTGTTAAATTATAAGGTGATTGACAATTTCTATGTGGATGGCATTGGTAAGAAGTTTTATATTTATGATATGCATGATTTTATAGTCAAGCAGGAAATAATGTTGGTGGATCCACTCTATATGTCTAACAATACTCTTTGGGAATGGTTAGTAAATGAGCATTTAACGGTGTCCAAGTTTGAACTTGTTGGTCTTCACTCAACAATAACCAATGGAAGAGTACCACCTATCTTAAGATGGTTGATTTGGTTAGATTTTAGAAATATACAACAAATTGTGGGAGGATTTTCAGACTTGGCTCTTTGGATTCTAGATGGTGCATTGTTGATTAGTCATTATTCTAAAATGTTGGTCATGAAATGTTTAAACTATGCATTGATGGTTGCAGCTGGTTACATGGTTTGGTGTGCATGAGTCTTTCACTATAGCTCTTGGAGATATGTTGGGAATTCTTCCCAATGTGTTGGAGTTTGTTGTTGGTTGGGAATTCATGTTTGGAATCCTCAACATGGTTTGATGGAGATTATTACAAGTAGAAAAATGAATCTTTGGAGAGATAAGGATCCAATTTTCAGAGTCTTTGATGTTGCCCCCATTTTTACCAAACATTTGATGGTTCGTTTGGTTCATCCATTAATGGATTGGAGAGATGCTTCGAACAAAAGATGGTTTAATAATGGGTTGGAGTTCCTTGAGGGAGCCTTGTGTATGAACAGTTGTCATATTATGAACGTTGATTTCCAAAATTGCAGCAGCTATTCAACTCCTTGTATGCCGATTTTCGTAAAATCAGACTTCATGGGCAGCTGGTACACTCATTTTTTCTCTTCACAATCTCTTTTCAGTGAGGGTTTATGGCCTCTAAAGTGGGAAATGATGTTTCATTGTGATTCGGATCAATTTTGGATGATGTTCAAATTCTTTTCTAGTGATCATCTTTGTTCAATCTCTTGCACTAGTGTTTGGGGCAGCGAACCTTTGCTTGATTTGGTTCAACTTTTTGAGACTTTGGGGGAGAGATTGGTGGAAGTTTTCAGAGTTTTTCTTGAATATGTCAGAATTACTCAGAGGAGGCATTATACATCCTTAAGGAGCTTTGAGGATGCAGTTGCTATGACTTTGCAAATAGTTGTTTTTTCCTTTGCAAACAGCTATGATGGAATCACATTTGCTGTTGTGATTTGGTTTGATGCTTTGAGGAGTGATGTTGATGAGAATATTTTTGAGTTGTTTAGATTATTCTTCTTTGTTCTCAGAATGGTGATTGACATTGACATTGCAAATGTTAATTCCTCAGAGTTTATTGACCATGAGACGCCGCTAGAATTTAATTCAATTCCTTCCATGTTGTTCAACTTGAATTTCAGGCATGTTATCACTTTGAGGTTGCAGGGATGGTTTGTGCAATTATGGTGCAATGATTTCATTTGTATGATCAAAGTAGAGCAGCATCAGCATGGTCGGGTTTTTCAGAGATGGACATGGGACCTCGAAATCCTATATGTTTGGTGGGATTAGTTTGGAGTGTTGTGGTATTGCTCGAAGACAAGCAATTTTGGGAAGGGCGGACTGTAATGTCCCCATTTTGGCCATAAGCTCTTCATTTGGATTTAGCCTATTTCCAGAAATCCGTAGGCTACTCAGATGTGCAAATTTAGGGTTTCCACTTTCAGTAAGTCTTGCTTCCATCTCAAATCAATTTTCTGTTGGTTTTGAGGTGAACTTACTATTTTGGCATTGGCTATTTTAGTAAGTCTAATTTTGGCAGTGGCATCATCAGCAGTTCAGCTGAGGTCATCATGCTATTTTTGGCAATCCATTAGTTTCTGTATTGGCATTGGTTTTGGTTATCTCCTTGGACTGAGTTTTATGCTTAGTCAATTTCATGTTTTTAAGTTGTACCCCACGCCTAGGATTGATGACTTCAAGTTGTTTTTAAAGAGGGGACATTAAGGGGTCTATTTGAGCATTTAATATTTTGATAAATGTTTTATTGTTTCAACTTGAAATTGCACGCCTAAAGGAAGATGATAAATATTTTATTAATTCAAAAATAAAGTGAATGTGTGAGAGGTGGCGTCCCTTGGGGAGTTTGAACAATTTCTTGTTGGAGTTACAAGTTGCTGTTGCCCAAGCTGACTTGTATTGATACTTTGAGCCTTCATTTCTTATATTTGGAAAATATTGTAAAGTTATGTTGTTGAATTGATTTCAGAACTTGGCTAAGGGGAAGCTTAGAAATTTTACTCCATTCTTCGAGCCCAAAACTATGGTTCCCTAGATGGTTGATTGAGAGTGTGCTTCATCCAGAAGTACATATTGAGTTTCATTGTGAAGATTAGGTGATAATTTCCAGATTGGAGTTTGTTGGTTCAAGAATGGCTGAAAGTGATTTTCATTCATAGTTGCTTGAGAGAATTTTTATGCATTGTGGGTATTGATCCGATATGTTTCTATGCACATGGTGACCATTCTAGTCAATTTTTAGAGTTTAATTTGTAGCTTGGAATTTCCTAGAGAAATTTCCCTTCCTTCTTGGGTCATACTTTTTTTATGAGTAGACTTTGAGAATCGTGCCCTTCATTGGTAGTTGTCTTTGGTTTTGTTGGTGCTTGTTGTTGGTTGCCTTGTTATGGAGGAGTTATGAATTCAATTTTAGAAAGCTTCATGGGAGTTTTGAATGAGAAACAAGCATTTTGGTGAGTTGTTTAGTTGTTGTCGATATTTTTGGTTGATGGCATTTCATATCAGACTTGACTCATTCCATGTTATGCTATAATTGTTGGACGTCTATGCTTCTAGTTTGATGTGAATTCATTTTGGAGGGAATAGAAGAATTTTGGATGATGATATGAACAATTTAGGGGAAGTTTAAGTTGTTGGCATGATTATCTCAGTTTGCTGGTCTTAATATCAAACATGGTTATTCTCTTTTCATGCTATATTTCTTTGGTCTTTCAACTCACATTTGTGATCAGAAGTATAGTATAATTCTTACAGAAGTTTGGAGTAGATTTCTATTGTATATTCATTGTAATAAGCTCATTATAAATGCTGGTAACAGTAGTATTGTTTCATTCATTCTTATTTCAGCATTTACTTTATGTTTTAATTCAAATATTGTAACCCCTAGATGGTTTAACGCTATGGAAAAGAACTTGTTAATCTTTTTTTTGTACCCAATGAAAAGTGGTGAATTCCCACTCACGAGTGGATGCCCGCCACAACGGATGAATTAGTTTGTTTTGTAATCTCTTCCCCCCACTGAATCAGTGGAAGTGCGGAAATCTTTCATGGGTGGTTCACTGCCTAGCTCCATTCAATTGTAATTTCATTTCAGTTATTGTTTAGTTTTCTCCGCCATATGACAACACCTCTCCTTTTTTGGGATTGAGTGTGCATTTTTGGCGTTGAGATCATTTTAAATTGGGTTTCAATTTTGGAGCTAACGCTAATCATTGGCATAGTGTTGGTTTGTGTTGTGAAATTTCCAAGAAAAAAACTAAGGGGCATATTTCTGGTATTTTGATGTAAGTTCCTGCCATCCTGTTGGGGAAAACAGAAAAATTAGTGTTGCCACAATGGACATCAGCAGATTTGCCGAACAGTTCATGAGGGAATGTGA
Source organism: Sequoia sempervirens (assembly GCA_007258455.2). Lineage (NCBI taxonomy): Eukaryota > Viridiplantae > Streptophyta > Pinopsida > Cupressales > Cupressaceae > Sequoia > Sequoia sempervirens. The sequence goes on from VDFB02240431.1 coordinate 7,363, forward strand.
ACATGATGCTTCCATATTCCGTGTAGAATATCAGAGTATGTCAGATGAGTTAAGAATGATGTTTCTTTTGATTGCTACTTGAATTGTGTGTTGATTAGGAATCCTGTAAAAGTGGGTGTGGTCAATTACATCAAGAAAAATATTAAAAGAGAAGCAAAACTTGCCATAGTTGAAGAATCAAGGAAGGAAGAAGCAAAAGGATCTGTTTGTGGTTTTTAGCCCACAAGTAAGCAAATTGAAGCAAAATCAACAACTAATGTCAGGAGGTATCAAAGGGTACATTTTGCCTCAAAATGATAAGCACCATCGGACATACCTTGGAAAATGAGGAGAGTAAGTTAGAGTCCCAAAATACACCCTTAGACTTGCATGAGATGGGACATTATGAAGATTGTTTGGGTAAGAAGAATAGAACAACAGTCTTGAGTCCTAATGAGGATTCATCCGATGAAGAGCTTGAGACAAATGAATTCACAGAAGATTTTAGTTGTACCAATGTGCGGGTTGAGTTTGCTAAAGAAGAACAAATTGAAGGAAATGCTAGTGGTTTCATTGAATCGGCCTATGACCACTTTAACGTTAATAATGTTTATGATGATTCGGTTGAGTTCAGATCAAATCATGTTGAAGATTTGGTGAGGGATAATTCTCTACTTGTTGCTGACCCGACTTCCCAAAGGATTCCATATGAAGAATTTATGACAAGTGACCAAGAAGACTTCTTTGGTATGTATGTGGATGCTAATGATAAAATTAGCAACACATCTACTCATGATAGTTCCATTGAAGAAAAGAATGATAAAATATTCAAAGCAGCCAACTTTGATGATTCTTTATTTCAATACAATTATAGTGACTTGGGTGGTAGTGGGTTTGAATATCAAACTACGCCTGTGGAGGAAGCTATAGATGAAGATTTCAGTTTAAGTGGAATGGGAAGTGATTCATTCAAAGAGTCAACAATCCTAGAGGAGCAAGATGATCTTTTTCCTATTGATCATTACAATCAAACTTTTCACATGTGGGATCCGGGCATGATGTCACCAAGAAATGATAAAGAACCAGAGTGGGATACATTTCCCTTTGATCCTGATAAAGTTCAAAGTTCAGTTTGCATTGCAAGCAATGAAGTGATCTTTGGAGGAGAAGTTGCAGCAAAGCCTAATGAGAACATGAATTCTTATGTTGAAGAGAAGAATGTTTTAAAATCAACAAATGGTTTCGGTGCCTTTCAGATTGACACACAAGAAGAGTACAAGAACTTGAAAGGTAAAGATGGAAATACTAATTTGCTTGAAGAAGTTGCTGACAGGCCTTCTATTCAGGAGTTATGCAGTGAAGAGGTTAGTAAAGAAGCTGATTTTGAAAATCTTGCCAATGAAAGCAAATCAGAAAAGTTGATGTTTGAAGAGCAAATTCTCTTTGTTGATTATGATCAAGGGCCTAAAAAGCTGCATGTTTTGAAGGGTAACTTATTGGTTTCAGAAGAGAAAATTGTTAAGGTGTTATCAAGATTTGATAGCACATACCATTTCATTGAAGAACTTTATTGGAAGTTTTAGTCTGAAGAGAGACAAAAGGGAGTTAAGGATGGAGACACTCTTTCCAAGATGCAAATCATCAAAGAGGCATTGGAATCCATTAAGTCTGATTATTTGCATTTACTCACAGATAGAGATAATGCTATTAAGTTTGCAGAGGAGACTTATGATGCCTATCAAGAGAAGGAGAAAGAGGTTGATAGGCTTTGCCTTGATCTTACCTTAGCTCATCAATCATTATGCAAAACAGAAAATCAATCATCTATTGCAGCCACCCTTGAGGGACAAGAAGATAATGCAAGGATTATGGAGATCAAGCAAATAGTTGAAGGTTTAAATGAACTCCAAAATGATGAAACCTTGCTTAATACTAAGGAGATTCATGAAGATGATGATATTTGGAAGGTATATCAAGAGTGTGAACTTTTGAGTAGGGAAAAAGATTTGCCACAAGAAGGAATAGTTTGCAGCCATGTGGTAGATGAAGTGACTGGTAATGTTTGTGGTATTCATCACGTTACATTCTATGGATCAACGACTAATGATGGGCATCCTCAAGTAGATGAAGAAGAAGAGCTTGAATTCCATGAAGACACCAACAAAAGGGATGAAGGAAATGATGATTCTATGATGGAGTACAACAATCCTCTAGCTTCACATGATTTGTTAAATTATAAGGTGATTGACAATTTCTATGTGGATGGCATTGGTAAGAAGTTTTATATTTATGATATGCATGATTTTATAGTCAAGCAGGAAATAATGTTGGTGGATCCACTCTATATGTCTAACAATACTCTTTGGGAATGGTTAGTAAATGAGCATTTAACGGTGTCCAAGTTTGAACTTGTTGGTCTTCACTCAACAATAACCAATGGAAGAGTACCACCTATCTTAAGATGGTTGATTTGGTTAGATTTTAGAAATATACAACAAATTGTGGGAGGATTTTCAGACTTGGCTCTTTGGATTCTAGATGGTGCATTGTTGATTAGTCATTATTCTAAAATGTTGGTCATGAAATGTTTAAACTATGCATTGATGGTTGCAGCTGGTTACATGGTTTGGTGTGCATGAGTCTTTCACTATAGCTCTTGGAGATATGTTGGGAATTCTTCCCAATGTGTTGGAGTTTGTTGTTGGTTGGGAATTCATGTTTGGAATCCTCAACATGGTTTGATGGAGATTATTACAAGTAGAAAGAGGAATCTTCAGAGAGATAAGGATTAAATTTTCAGAGTCTTTGATGTTGCCCCCATTTTTTCCAATCATTTGATGGTTCCTATGGTACATCTATTGGTGGATTGGAGAGACGCTTTGAACAAAAGACAGTTTAATGATGGGTTGGAGT
>VDFB02240432.1:0-15878 GCA_007258455.2 Sequoia sempervirens
CATAACTTTACAATATTTTCCAAAGATGAACTCTTCTCAAAGCCTCAATATATAAGCTTCAATTGGCAACTAAATCACTTCAAATTCCAAGAAGTTGAATCACTTCAACTTCCAAGAGGGACGCCACCTTTAAGCATTTTACTTTTTGAAATAATAAAACTTTATTCAACCTCCTTTAGGCGTCCAACTTAATAATGCAATAATAAAGCATTTAATAAATCATTAAATGCACAATTGACCCCATAATGTCCCCTCTTTAAAACAACATGAAGTTATCACTCCTAGGCGTGGGGTACAACTGAGTAACATAAAATTGACTAAGTATAAACTTAGTCCATTGAGATAACCAAAGCCAAACTGAAACTGAAGGTTAGCAAGATGACTTGAGCTGAATTGTTGATGATGCTACTGCCAAATTTAGACTTACTATAAATAGCCAATTGCTATAAATAGTAAATTTACATCAAAACAACAAAAAGCCAAACTGAACATTGAACTGCAAAGGATTGAATTGCTGCTAGACAAATACTGCCAAAAGATAGACTTGCTAAAAATAGCAAACTGCTATAAATAGTAAGTCTACACAACATCCTCTAGCATGGCCGAGGCGTTATCTGAAGGGAAACCTAATTTTACCCACCAGCTTAGTCTATGAATTTCCAAGAAATAAACTAAATCAAATGAAAGTGTAGAAGGGCCAAAATGGGGATATTACATGAGCGCATACCTAAGGGGGATAAATCATAAATAAAAATAGAAATTTGAGAAGCATTGAGGAACATAACAACTTATGAGCTCAAAGCATTATGAACCTTATTGTACATGTTGGGAAACCACCTATAGTCAAGCCTTTCATTTGGAAGTATTTTCTTAATGTTAAGAGGGATATTTTTGAATCCCAACGTACCCAATCTGGGCAGGAGATGCCAACATTATTTGTTGTGTCATCTACCATATTTCCTTCCCTATAGGAGTAGTAGATCTTATACTATAGTAAAGTGTCAAGATAATTTCTAGTCATCCATCATATCACTAATCAACCAAGGCTTAGTATAAACATCTTCAAATATGTTGATAATGACCATAGAATCCACTTCAATAATAACCTTGTTGCATCCTTTTTATTTTAGTCTCCAAATTCCCCACCAAGCCTTTGTGGCTTCAACAACATTATTGGAGTGAACCCCTAGGTTTTTGGTGTATCCTTCAATGAGGATGCCTTTATGGTCCCTGATCACTTCCCCCGTAGTATCCATACCAAGGTTTCCTTCGAAACATCCGTCAAATTTTAATGTACACTAGCCTTTCTCAAGAGGAATCCACTTGGTAGCTTTACTACTCATAAATTTAGACCAATTGATTTAAGAAAGATCATATATGATGCCCCATAATTATATACTTATAATTTCTCCATAAAAGAGAAATAATTTAGAGAAGCCATAACCAATTGAATTAATATTTTCTTGAAGTTGTTTTTCTAAGAGAAAAACCTTCATGCTATTTCTTCTCTAATCATTAAAAATTATATTGTTTCTTTCTTTCCATAAATTATAGGAAATGTTTGGGGGAATATTTTTCCACATATCTACATTTATGAGATGTGAGAAAGGGAATTGGTTCCAACTATTAACAAAGTTCTTCAAAGAAGAAGGGAAAATCCAGCAAACCAAAAAAGATCTAAGTGCATTTTTCAAGACTTCCTTTGTGAATGAACAACTTAAGAGGAGGTGGTCTATGCTTTTAGCATCTTCAAGGCACAAAGGACATCTGTTAATAAATTAACCCACACCTATTAAGGTTTTTTGGAATAAGAATATTAATGTGAATATCAACCCACCAAAAGAAATTAATTTTAGGGAGGAGTTTTCGAATCCAAAACTATTTCCAGTCAAAGTTAATGTAGGTAAGGACCGATAGCTCCATCATATTGTAAGTAGATTTAGTAGAAAATTTTCTAGAAGGATTTTTTCTCCAAATCCAAGTGTCCATTTTATTTTGGGAGAATAAAGTACAGTCCCTAATTTGATCTACCCGAAGTAATCCGATATTTAAAATTCTTCCATTTCAGGGAAGCACTAATCCAATAAATATAGTTTTTGAGGGAGTCACCATAGGCCTTAATTATCTTAGTTTTAATGTTTTTAAATTAATTTAAGGAGAGGGAAAGGACATTAGAACAAATATTCTCCCAAAAACTTGTATTTAGACCATTGCCCACTCATTTTATAGTCGCCTATTTTATTTAATACCTCTTATTTTCATCAAGTTATTACAGATAATTGAGTTGCATGGAAATTCAAAACCCATGAAATTATTTTGATTCTCATTAGAAAGGTATTTTTATTTCAAAATTTCTACCTAATTTATTTCTCTTCAGTCAAAAGGAACCAACCAATTTTGGCAAGCAACGCTTTATCAAAAAAAAAATCTCCCAATACCCAAACCCCCTACCTTTTTTAGCATGTGAAAAATTTCTCCCAAATTGCCAAGGAAATTATGGAATTCTCCTTTGTTCTTGTCCACAAGATTTTCCTCTGAATTTGTTCAATTTTGAAGGCTATATAGGTAGGAACCTTGAATATGGAATGGAAATAAATAGGAATATTTTGAAGGGAAGCTTTAAGAAGTTGAAGCTTCCTATCTTGGCTAAGAAACTTACCCTTCCATCCAACAAGTTTTTTTGAATTCTTAGTATTATGCAATTCTAGTAAGAATCTAGAGGCTTATTGGTAGTTAAAGGTAGTCCAATGTAAGAAGTTGGGAGGGGACCAAATTGAGATCCCAGAATACATGATGAATATATATTTTATGTTTTATTATATGTAAATAAGATGAATGTGTTTATAATTATATTTTTATTTATTTGTTTTGTACTCTACCACATCTATAACCCTCTACATAAGTTATGATAATCTTATTTTCATTACATTGGGCTATAAATATATTATAATAGAGAATAGACCTAGAACTTTGACACATGCCCCCTCTTGTCGACGATGTTGATGGACTCATAATTAAGATAACATTTAATTTTATGGTTATCCCAAGTTAATATTGTTTCCTATAAGAATCAATTTTAAAAATAAATAAAGGGTTTACTATAGTAATTTATGCACTTAAAAAATATTGACCAATATTTCTTGGGATCTTATATTAATTTGTATAAACTTTCCAAAAAAATAAATATCTAAAAGGATATATTTTCTACGAAAATCCTTTCAAATATTTGTTATCCACTAGAAATTTAAAAAACAAATTAGTGACATTCCTTTAGTGTTATCATGTTGTAATATTAAAATAACACATCTATTAACCCTTATAAAAAAATATATTCAAAATGGTCATTTTTTTGGGGCGAGGGTTTATTAGTGTCAAGTGAAAAAATAATTTGATACATATGATGTATGAGGCCCTCCTTGATAAATGCACATAAGGAGAGTCACTTCATACATATCTTATATTTTCCCCTACAATGTGTACATATGTTAAATATCTAATTTTGAATCAAATATGTATCTCCTCTAAAATTTACAAACACATATTTTTTACTACAGGAACATGTATGCATTCACTATATATATATAGGAATAGAATTCCATCTTTGTGGCTTCATGATATATAAAAATAAAGACAATAAAATGTACATTTATACCTTTTACTCATCTTTATACTCCTTAAAACCAACTCCTAACCCCTTTCAACTTCTTACCTCCAATACTTAAAAAAAAAAAGTATCATTACCCTCTCTACTCCTAATAGTTTATATATATATATATATATATATTTGTTTTCCCACATATATATCTTAAATGCATATATCTAAGAAACATTAAGAGATATAGAGTTATTATTTTTTATTTATGAGTTATTTTATTCTCATTAAACCTATGGCACTATGTGTCTTGTTATAGTTGCATCTCTTGATGTAATTAAATTTCTTATTATGAACTAACTTGCTATGATATTTTATGTCCAATGAGCTTGTAATGTTCCCATTATTCTACCCATACATGAATAGTTTATGCTACTATGATTTAGGCAATAAAATTTTTCTTTTCTAATTGAATAACAAGATGCACATTTGAAACAATTCCATTTTAAATTTTCCCATTGCATTACAAAGAAACATTACAAAATTCCAAGTGACAAATTCCACATAACATAATTTCACAATAAAATTTTCCATTCACAATTTCTCAATAAGAAAAAAAATAGATGTTTACATACATAGCTCCCATGAGCTTAATGCTACAGATATACAATTAGAATACAATTATCTACATGTCCCCAATGTTGGTGCATACTTCCTAGATGTCCCCATTATTGGTGCATACATCCTAGGTGTCCCCAAACTAGTTCTTACATCCTCAAATATTGGTCGCCAACTATATGAGGGAGAGCATTACTCAAGTTCTTTTTCACCAACCACAAACTTACTACAATCCCCTACACACCTACCTAAGTGGTAATATGGCCCTACCTTTTGACGAAGAGATTTTTTTGGTAACCTCATATTACTAGCCTTCCCAAGCATAGTGTTGTTTCCTACATATCTAGAACTACTATACATTGGCTACAACCTACATGTATGACTTCCCTACCTAGTATGTGATCCTAGATCATAGTGAAATACTAGTGTAAACAATGGATACCTACACTACTTTGGCCAAAGAATTCAACAACCAGTACTTCGAGTGTAGGTCATCCATTCACCCACCCTTAGCTTAATTTTTTATTGACCATTCATAATCATAACACATATTTTGTCTAAAGTGATGACATAAAAAACTAATTAAATAGGTTACTCCCTTTCTCATGGATTATTCTAACCCTAGGAATAACCAAGTTAACCATACATTCAGACATACTTATGACCAAATAGGTTACTCACTTTCCCATGTATTATACTAAACCCAATAATAACAAAGCTAACCACCCATGTTTAAACTACCATTTTCATTGAAGTACTTCAAGAATAACATATTTTATATTTCACAATTCATGCAATCATTCATATAGTCTTGAAAAACTATGTATAGTTCTAATAGCATTGTAACAACACAAAATCTAATATAGTATATATAAGTATTCCAAATGAAAAGGTTTCATCAAATCAAGACTCTACCAAGAATCCTGCAAGCTTATCTCCAAACTAAAAATAAACTAAACTCATAAAAGAAAACTTAATATGCATTTAAAACCATCTTTCCACAAACAATGGTTTTCATAGAAAAATAACATGACAACATAAAGAGATTAGAGAAATAGAAATCAACATGCCTAGAATTGAAGCTCTAACTAATAAAACTACTTTCTAAACTCAACCTCCATAGTCACGATTGCTACTCCTTCTAAGCCCAATCTATCACCAAACTCTAGCCTCTTCAAAAAGAACTATCAACAATTACAAATTCACAAACAACTCTCTTTCTCACAAAATATCTCAAAATACACCTGCATAGAAAAATACAATAGAATAATAAATAAGGAAATTGGAATGAATAATTGTAACAAAGGGTAGAGGATACATGCCTCTATTTATACTTAAATTTGAGAAACTCAATGCTACAAACAAGCTACTAAATCTACCACCTTTTCCCCTCTTGCTGCCACCACTCAATAATATGACATATTTTCTTTCTTCCACCTATTGTGGTGTTGAACTTTCCACATTATCTTATTTTGCATTGGGTTTATTACTATCAACAACTTTTATATGTAATGTTTTCACTTACCTTCAAGCATAAGTTTTATCACTTTATATGCATCAATATGTATACTATTCAATTTTCATATAACTAAAAACTATTATCTTATGTACCTTGCATTATATTCTATCACATGCTAGTTATATACACAACATATACTCTTTATTATGTTATCTTTTATTTAAGCCACATTTACTAATATGTGTCATGTCATATATGTGCCCATGTTTACTTTGTAAATATCAAAATGCATTCAATAATATATATAATAATATATACATATTATAATATTATCATTATAATATATATATATATATAGTAGCTTATATATACACATAAAATCATTCTTTGATATTTAAATATATTCAAAATTATATATAATAATATATATACATATATTGCTTTCACCAATCAAATATATATATATATATATATATATATGTTGCATATTTCCAATCGATATTCTCATACATATGGGATATCCATTCATGAGTATGCATAGATACATCTACCTACATATGCACATGCACACACACACACACACACATGTGTGTGTGTGTGTGTGTGTGTGTGTGTGTGCGTGTGTATGTATCGGTTATCATAACATGTACATATATATATACATTCTATGTATATACTCATCGATAAATATATAAATATGAACATACAAAGAAGAAATTTTGCTCAACATAAAGACTCAATTACATATTCTCAATCAAGCATAATCTAAGACCCAAACCATAAACCAATACAAAGCATTCCCATTCAATGATAGAAGGTTTCTTACTATTTCTCGAACTAACTTGTCTCAACTAGATCAAACTAGGATATGAGTGTGTGTATGATCAATTAGGCTCATTAAGGGTTACCAGACCAAGTTCTTCTCTTGAGTGATACTGCCCCTCTCTTCCGAAGGTTTGAATTTTTTCTTGCATCTAGCTTAGTGCATCACAATAGTACTTAGCTAACAACAATACATTCATATGCATCATATATTTTTATCTTCAAAAAATTTAAAATATCATATTAAATTACACATTCATTCACCACATTTTCTATCAGGATACATATACAAAAAATAATCATATATTAAAGCATTTTAAATTAACAAAGGTAACTGTAACATGCCCATTGTTCTACTTAATAGTTTTTCTAATTTTTACCCACAAGTGAATAGTTTATCCATATATCAATAAGAGCACTAATATTTTCTTTTCTTTTCAATAATAAATGCACCATTGAACAATAACCTTTTCAAAAAAAAATATTGCATATACAAAGAATCTTTCCAATAATATAAACATGATTTCACATTACATGAATATATTTAAGATACATTTCATATTTACAATTTCCAAATAGATGGAAACATGAATACATACATAGCTTCAAAAAGCTTTCATGAACTAGAAATACAATGGTCTAGAATGTCCTCCCAAATCTTGGTTGGCAACTGCATGAGGAGAAGCATCACTAAAGCGCTCTTCCACAAACCATGGACTAACTATAGTCCCTTGCACATCTACCAAAATTGGTAAGATGGCCCTCTTGTCGATGAAGAGAATGGTTCCCCAACCCCACATAAAAAAAGGGGAGCATGGGTGGTGGGGTTGGGGGACTTGGGTAGGGTTGACTCACAAACCCCACCGACCTGAGGCACCAACCCCACTGACCAAGGTATCCGCCACCACCCATATTTTCCCAACTCTATAACCTCCTACCCAGCGCTTCACAATTGACCATAGGCATATCTATATCCCGCCACCCCCCCGATCGTGAAGCATGGGTCAGTGGGATTTGTGGTGGGCTTCGCCTTTGGCAATGTAGCTTCCTTGGGTGAGAGGATATAGAGATGGGCCTTGGATGGTGGGGTCCACTAGACCCCACCAACCATATTATCCAATAAACTCACCAAAGGCAAGAGGGCTTCGCCCATTTCCCAAGGCTCCATCCACCATCCTATGCTTTGCTATCACCAACCCCACCTAGCGAGTGGGAAGATATAGGGATACGCCTTGGGTGGGAAGATATAGACACACCTCAGGTTGGTGGCAGAGCCCAAGTTGAGAATGGCGAAGTGCATGGTTAGTGGGGTTGGGACCAACCAAAGGAGTAATGGGTGGTGGGGTTGGGGGCCTTAGGTGGGTTTTGTGGCCCCTAAGTTGGTGGGGTCTACCTTGGGTGGTGGGGTCTTGTGGGTTGAACTCTTGCTTCCCACCCTATGAGTATCCCTCATTTTAAATAGCCTTTCCTAAGCATAGTGATCTATCCTACATGTCTAGAGCTTAAAATAAAGTCAACCTCTATTTCTATGATAGTCTCATCCTTGTATGTACTAGGATCACTGTCAATTGACAATATAAATAGTGGCTACCTACACTACTTTGGCGAAATATTCAACACCCAAAACTTTGAGTGAGGATCATCTATATTCACTACTATAATTTCTCAATTTGTATTTTGAGCATTAGTATTCTACTCTATTCTAGGTCATTCCCTTTCTTATGGATTATCCTATAACCTTAGGAATAACCTTCCCTTTGACTCGCATTAATTGACATAGCAATCAAGTAACTCAAAACAACTCTATCTTATGCTACACACTTAGAGTATTATTATGCTTCTTATACTACCAAAATTTTGTGTATAGTACAAATAGTGTTTATATTCATATAATAATATAATCATTGTATATGTATATATATGAGAAAATATCAAAATTAAGGTTTCACAAAGCAAGAAACAACCAAGTGATATGCTTGAGGGTATGTGTAGGATCATGATGGGTAAAATGTAGCAATATGATGGGTATGTGTAGGGTAGCAGGTGATGACTTTTTTTAACCCAAATTGATGGAAACAAAAGGGTTTTTAAAGGGAGATTCTTAGATTTCCACCTAATATAAATTATGCTTTACTTTTGAATTTAATAAAATAATTATTATTAATTTTCTATTTGAATTGACTAAAGTCTTGATTGATAGGTTGATTGAAAAACAGTGTAAAACTTAAATGATATCCCACATTTTGAATCAAAGGCTTATGTGTCACATTCTATACTTCACATAATATAGGATTAAAAAAAATTGAATTTCATGAAGTTTTGACCAAGTTAAGGTAGATCATACATGAGTTTTTATACTTTTTGAAAAGTTGTAATAAAAATTCATAATTAATTATTTACTTGGAAAATATTACAAAAATAGCCATCACACATGAGGACAAGGAGTCATACTTATATCTAAAATCTTATAAAAAAATATTATCATTTTATTGTAGTTAGGGTGAATTGACAGGACACCTAGCTGTTTTTCCTGGAATTTAAGTACTACTACATTGAAATTGCAAATTTTTCACCAAATAGATTTTTTAAAATAAACCTAGTAGTTTATAAAGCTACATTCAATTTTTCTCTAGGATACTAGTCTTACATATTTTTTGAAATAATATAGATAGCTTATTCAAATTTTTTACATCAAGAGTTTCCTAACTCGAGGTGCCTAAATTTTTTGCCACTTGAGGGCCTATTTTTTTCCATGATGATTCACACATGCACATAAGCATATCCAAACATTCCCACCTTGTGAAAATATTTCCAACACTTGACCAATGGAAATAAAACAAATCTTTTTCAACATAATAATAACAAAGGGAAGAGGAATTAGCATGCATGTTTTAGAATTTCAAACTAAAATAATCTTTCCTCTAGGCTTAATGGCTCAAGTTCACTTGCAACTCCTTTCTGAACAACCCAAATTCCTCTACTAAATTCACTTTAAATATCTCAACAAAACCAATATTAAAAAATAATACAACTCACAAACTCACAAAATATAACCTCACTTTGCACTAAACTACAAGAGAATAGCTCTAAGAAATTAGATTGACAAGTTGTACGTTTGTTAGAATGAGCACCTATTTTTATACTACTTTTTGAGCAATCAAAGGCTATAAAAGTAAGTATTTTTACCACCTTTCATCCTTATGCAATGACTCACCAAGCTATCTCATGATTTCACAACACATCAAAGTACTCACCATTTAAATGGCTGAGTCGGCTTGATAGATGGGACAACAAGCTTAAAAGAAGTTTCCTAATTCATTTTTTTTACAAAATGCTGTCAAATTTCCACTTGACTGGGTCTCTATTCCATTTGCAAGCTTATACATATTTTGAATTCCTCTTAAGCATTTGAAACTCTTGATAATACGGTGCCACCTTCAAATGTTGGTGCCGAAATTTATAGCACAGGTTATGACTTATTCATAAGGCATTTAAAACAAATTATACATCCCTTCAAATGTTAACACAACTACACATGAACTCATACGTGCTTCTTCATTTGGTTTGACTTAGTCTTACATACTTTATTCATTGGTTTGTATTCCTTAAAAGGTTGTGCTATCTATGGTATATCCGCTTTATTCTTTTCTAGCACTTTACTTAATATCAACGCTACATTATGTGCTTGGAGATTAACACAATACTTGTATATATATATATATATATATATATATATAGATTATGTATGTATGTATGTATATGTAAATATTTATGTATGTATATATTTATTTTAAAGAGTTAATCAAATACGTTTAACTAAATATATATACATTATATAAATATAAAGAAAAATATTATGTATATATATACTATTATATATAAATATATATATATATATGTTAGTACTATATTAATTTTCACATATATATTAGCATGTATATCCTATATACTATATATGTGAGTACTACTTCCAATATCTTTATAGAAAACACTCATACACACAATTCCATCAATCAACATATTTATATTGAATACATATACATTTTATATATATATATGTCACCTTAGTCCAATTGGTATTCTCATGTATATGTGTAATCCATCCATGAGCATGTGTAGGTATGTCTACCCACATATACTTATGAATGTATTCAATCATATGTATAAGTTTACCATAGACATGTACATATATAAATATTTATACATTTTATGCATATAACACATCGACATAGAAATAAACACACTAGGAAGGATTTCAATTTATCATTAAGACTTATCACATACCTCATTCAGAAGATTCATAAACAAGATTGCAAATCAATATAAACACACACAACTAACTGAAGATCACTTACCATCTACTAAACTATCTTGACTCAACTAATACCAACTAGCACATGAGTGTGTGAATGCTTAGTAAGAAATAATTATAGGTTACCATACCAAGTCCTTCTCTTGAGTGATACTTGTCATCTCTTCCAAAGGCTTGAACCTATTCCTACATTCAACTTAGTTTCACCATAATAGTAGTTAGCTAAATCAATACATTCATATGCATCACATATATTTCATTTATAGTATTATCATAAAAACATTAAATAGATTAAAACATTCATTCATCATATTTCCTTCATAATTCATATATGTAAAACACATTCACATTTATTAGAAAACACAATAAAAGTAAATAGGTAATAACATACAGAGTGTAACATATTCCCCCCTTGTGAATCATCACCCTAAAGATTTTTAAGTATCAATATGACCATAGCATAAAACACACATCACAAAACAAAACATCATTGTTTTTCAAGAATTTTCAAATTCTACCAAGACTTGTGGAAACTTCTACTTCATTTTGGCATAGTCTTCCTATGTGGTAGAGTCTTCTACATACTGATCCCACTAGGCGTTGCATTGTAGAACCTCTTTGTTACGTAATTGAAGATTATAGGTTTCGAGCACCTTGAGCAGCTTGATTGTTACCACCCCTAGATCCTACACCTGTAAATAATTCCAATCAATAACATGGTTATCAACTAGCATATATTTCTTAAGTTATGAGACATGAAATACATTATGCATCCTAAAAAGAGCTGGTGGAAAGGAAATTCTATATGCAACAAGGTTGATTTCCTCAAGAACCTCAAAAGGTTCAAAGTAGCACAAAGCTAGTTTGGATGAATTTCCAAACTTGATAGGACTCTTGTGAGGCTTAACTCTCAAAAAAACTCTATCCACCACTACAAAAATCCTTGGTACCTAATTAGAATAAACATAAATTTTCTACTTATCATTAGCTTCTACTAATATTTTCTTAATGATTGCAACCTCTTCCTCCATTTCTAATAACATCTTTGGCCAATGGCTTATCCTATCTTCCAAATTATCCCAACTTAAAGGAGTTTGACACTTCCTACCATATAATGCTTCAAATGGAGTCATCTTGATCACAAAATGATAGGTGTTATTATATGAAAACTCTACCAAAGGTAGATAATTGTCCCACTTGTATTGTTGAATCCATGCAATACATCCTTAGTAGGTCCTCTAATACTTGGTTTACCCTTTCAGTCTGTCCATCCATTTCTGGATGATAAGAAGAGATTATATATTCAATTTCATTCCAAGTATAGAAAATATGGTTTACAAAAACATAGATGTCACATGACCATCCCTATCTAAAATGATATTTTCAAGAATCCCATGCAATCTAAATATCTCTTAAAAAAAAATTTGTGCTACTATAGGAGCTCCATCAGTCTAATTCCCTAGTATGAAGTGAGCTACTTTTTTCAACTTGTCAACCACTACCAAAATGTCATTGTGCTTGTTCCTAGACATAGGGATACCTTTCAAAAAATCCATGCTAATGTCTTTCCACTTACTTTCTGGAACTTCATATGGATAGGCTTGCATGATGATGATGTTCTTTCTTCACTCTTTGGCATTCTAAGAAACTTGCTACAAATCTTCCTACATCTTCTTTCATAACCTTCCATAGATATAATGGATTCACATCATCCAACATCTTGGTTACACTTGGATGTCCTAAATATGGTGAATTTTGCACTTCTTTCCATACTAAGTCCCTTAGCTCTCCAAAACTTGGCACTTAAATTCTCCCCTTAAACCTTAATAATCCATTAGGTTCAAATTGATATCCTTCATACCTTCAATTTTGTGGATTGTCTAAGATTGCTTGATTTACTTGTTCATAGAACTCATCAACCTTAGATTCTCACCACTTGACCCTTAAGTCAGTTTAGACTAATATCATCGAAGAGATATGTCTCCTATGACTTAAGGCATCAACAACCCAATTCTCTTTCCCCTTGATATAACTGAAGTTGAAATCACAATTAGATATCAATTATAACCACCTTACTTTCCTTGCATTAACATTAGGTTGGGTAAACAAATACTTAAGACCATGGTGATCAGTCTTGAGTTCAAATGGTTTTCCTAAAGGATAATTTCTTCACATCTATAATGAATGAACAATTGTTGTTAGCTCTAAATCATGCAAAGCATAATTTTTTTCATAAGGATTTATTTTTCTAGACTCATATGATATGAATCACTTTCCTTGCATTAATAATCTACTCAATCCATCTCCAAATGTGTATGTAATAATCACAAAGTTACCTTCTAGATCTGGTACTTTTAGTATTTGTGCTATGGTCAACCTTTCCTTTAGTTGGTCAAATACTGCTTGACATTTCTCACACCACTCAAATGTCTTTCCCTTTTTTTGCAATGATATGATGGGAAAATATATCCTTGAAAATTTCTCAACAAACTTATGGTAATACCCAACCAATACCATAGAACTTCTAACTTCTTGCACATTCTTGGGTATTGACCATTCTAGTATAGCTTTTATCTTTTCTAGGTCAATTAAAATCCCTTCAACTAAAATTATGTGACCCAAATACTATACTTTCTTTTGGAAGAAGGTACACTTTGAGAGTTTCCCATATAGCTTATTCTCTCTCAATCTTTGAAGAACAATCTCTAGATGTTTGAGATGTTCCTCTTCATTCTTGGAGTAGGATAAGATGTCATCCAAGAAGACTAACACAAATATATCAAAATAGTCCCTAAATACATTGTTTATTAGGGTCATGAATGTTGATGGTGCATTCATTCATCCAAAAGGAGGGTCCTATGAACTCATAATGTCTATATCTAGTTCTGAAAGAAGTTTTAAAAATATCTTCATCCTTGATTCTAAGTTGACGATACCTAGACTGTAGATCAATCTTTGAAAATACTGTCGCTTCTCACATCTAATCAAAGAGATCATCAATACATGGAAATGGATACTTATTCTTTATTTTTTTCTTTTTTCTTTGTTAAGAAATTGATATTAAATACATAGGTGTAGTGTACCATCCTTCTTATTTACAAAGATAACTGATGCTCCCCAAAGTGAAACAGTAGGTCTTATCAAGCCTTTAGACAACAATTCTTCTATTTGTGCCTTTAACTCCATTAGTTCAACTGTGGTAATCCTATAAGGTACTTTCGATATAGGTTTCGACCCTAGAACTATGTCAATAAAGAAATCAAACATCCTCTTATGGGGCAATCTAGGTAATTATTCTTGAAATACATCCTCAAATTTTCATAAAATATGATATTTCTCTATATTTGTTTTTCCATATTCCAATACCTCACCTTCTTCAACATCTTGAAAATCTCAAGGTCCATAATATACTATATCATATTGAGAGATGAATTCCTTACATTCCTCAAGCTTCTCCATGTTTACTACAAAGAGTTGACAACCTTTCTTCTTCTCTCTATGCATTTACACAACAAATATATGTTGTAACTTAAGCTCTCTAGGCATTCATTATATTGACACCCAGATACCTAGATCGTCTAAACATTCTTTTGTTTTTACATGAAAATCTACCTTTTCTTATTGTTTCCATAGCCAATTCATCCCTAAGATGACATCATAAGATCCTAAGGGAGCTACTTACAAATTAACTTCCATTGAGAAACTTGTAAGTTTAAGCCTTGCTTTGAATAGACATTGGCTTACCTTGGCTCTTGTCTAGTTAGCATATTCTACAATCCAAGAACATTCCATGTAGCTAAATTTTCTAGAATTTTTACTTGCTATTATAGGTGAAATAAAAAAATTTATGGCACCAATATCTATTAAAATTGAAATGGGAATTCTAGAAAAAGTATTTGAACTTCTACTAGAGTAATTTGGTACTCCACTTTCCGATTATCCATTGCAGCATGAATCCTTTGCTAGTATGCTTTTTTTTTAAGGAAGAGAGTTACCATGTGGTTGTGACCCTAAAGGTTTACTAGGAAAATTACTCAAATAAGGGTCCCCACCACATGTATAACACCCTTTCACTAGTCCCTTCCTTTTAGTTGTTCTTCAAAAGTTACATTCATTTCCACCAACATTTTTCTTAAAGTTGTTATTTCCCTTTCAATATTTCCTTGATTCGTTCCAATTATTTTGAGATCCCTTGTCCCCTTGCTTTTGAAAACTTAGCCCTTTACTGGGCTTCATTGGAGCTTGATTGGTTTGTGTCCAACCAAACTTCTTTTTATTTATTTCTCAATAATTCGAGAAAAAATTAATCCTTTTTCTTACTTAATTTCCTTCTAACACACTAAATCCATTGTATTTGGACTATGCACATCTACCTCACCACCTATTTGTACTTTTATACTCATAATAAAATTCATTCTATATAATTTCTCATCCTTCTAATACATAAGTATGTACTTAAGGAGTCGAGTGAACTTCTCCCAATACTCATTCACTGAGGAGTCACAATGCCTAATATTTTGGAAGTCAATAGGATTTTTATCTTAAAGGAGTTGGGGAAACCATCTCTTCTGAAAAATCTATATAAATGCACTCCAAGTGAGGCTTAAGGAACTAAGCCCAAGATTCATTTTCTTACACATCCAGTAGATGGATGATTCACCTACCACCTAAAATGCTCCCCATATGGCTTTAGTGACCTCAGAGTAATTTCTAATTTTAAAATATTTCTCCATTTTTGTAAGCCATTATTCTACTACATCTCCAATAGTACCACCTTCAAATTTTGGTGGTTTTATTTTTATCATGTCATAGAATAACTCACTTGCGAAACACTTCTTTTTGGCCCCCTTAGAAAGATATTAAAACTTATCATTTTCTTGATCACTAGATTAGGTGCAATTGTAGGATCTCCCCTTCTTCTTCATTGTTGGGAATTTATTCCTTGTTATTTTGAACTTCTTGTTCAAGGTTTCCTATGATTTCTCTAGTCTCATCCATGACAACAAGAATATAGTCCAATTTGGCTTCGACATTCTTAGTGCCTTGACCTACTGCTTAACTTCCCCCATAATTAG
>VDFB02240433.1:0-32525 GCA_007258455.2 Sequoia sempervirens
ATTAAAATAATAATTATTATTAAATTTTCCTTTAATAATAATTAATCATTATATCTTAATTAAACTCCTTATTTCTCCCAATTCAACTGAAACCAGGAATGGAAACCATCAACTGACTAGATATCTGCCATGAAGACCTCCTAACCAAGCTCATTAGCCTACGAAGGTTAGGAATAGGCTAAACCCTCTGAAATTGATGCTCATGAAAATGGGGACATTACAGTCCGCCCTCCCTGAAATTGCTTGTCCCCAAGCAATCTCACCTGCAAAGAAAACTCTTCCCCACCTGGATCCCAAGCGAAGATCTGTGTAATGTCTCTGCTATCATTAAACAGCTCCTGTAACACCAGCACTAGCACAACCTGTTGAATCAACTCAATCCCAAAACTGTGATGGTGAATTTGATGCAACCATACTGTTGGAAAGCCAATACCTATCGCTTTCCGTTGTGCCACTCTGATACCCCCTATCTCCAAAATGTAGCTAGTCTCCAAGCCCTAAATCAAATGATAATCATCATGAGAGAACAAGGTAGAAGACCTACCAAATTCGGAATCACCATCATGAATGCCATCTACTCCCTGGAAAGAGACTGGATCAACATCCAATGTGCAAGTCCTAGAAGGGAATCATCTCCTCTTGATAAGGCTGTCCCAACTCAAACTCGCCATCAGGTGTCGCAGGAGTATGAGTCTTAAAAGGAAGCAACTCAAAAGTCTTCCCGTATTTGCTTCCAATCTCTATGCAAGGCAAGCTATCATACAAACTATCCATCACATGCGCCACTGAACTGTGCATCTGAAAATCATGTACATGAGGACCAAATGTAAAGCTGTAAACACTCCTCACCATGTACACCTCAGAAATCTCCTTTGTGAGCCCTGTTTGCAATCCGAATGCACTGGAAGGATCACAAACACTACAATCAATACTCAACTCAGGACTGGAATCAAGTGAGTGATCCAACTCGAAGAGTGGATTATCATATGACCATGTAGCATCTATCTCAAACAATGGATTGTAGATCATCTCACGCTCCATCTCCTGAACCACCTCCTTCTCTCCACCCAAATCCGCACTATAGTAGGAGGTCGAATCAGCATCACTCACCTCATAATCAGCAACATCATGTGTGCTATCATCAATGCACAAATCAACATCTAACGTACTGCTGCTATGCACCTCATAGGATGTCTCAAAAGATGTTGTAGAAGCCATATCTTCGTACACTTCTTCTTCCATAGTAACTAATGAAGCATCACAAGAAACCTTATCTTCATGTGGTGGCTGCTCTAATGCAACTGGTTTTGTCTTCAAACATCACTTGCTCTTCTCCACTCTTGAAGTCATTCTGAAGTGTCTTGTGTCCATCATCTTTCTCTTTGTAGGTCTGATTTTTGCTATCCATAGGATCAGTTGTATGCTGGTCACTAACTGCTGAGAATTCATCATAGAGGCTTCTAGATGTTTCTCCTATAAATACCTCTTGTTTCTCCTTTTCTTCGTTTTGTGATGTAGACCTCTTAAAAATGGAAGCCATATACCGTGCTGCTCTGTCTAGGGTTGCAGGGTGTGAAATCAATTCATTTATCCTTTTCTGATTTTCATCCAACTTCTTCAAACTTTGTTTAAGCTTCTCCATATTCTTGTCCCACTGCTTTTGGCTACTTGAAGTAACCATGATTAACCAGCTGATTCAATGTCCAATCTACCCAATAGGTAGGTAGGAAACCGCTCTGATACCACTGTAATATTCCTTGCTAGTTCCGACCTCAAAATGCTGAATATATGCTCAAGGAATATTGACAAACACTTTGCACACAACCTCTTTGCTTGCTGGTCTGAAGTTTAATCTGATTATACTTGCTTGGAATGATGTCAAGAGTGTTTTAAATGCTTGCAAATAATTCGTAAGATGTCTAAGCATAGAACTAAATGCAAATGCAACCTTTATTTGACTTTTCAAATGCATACATATGAATTCTACAAGATAAATGTGCACCTACAGCCAATTGGCATTTTGTCAAACAATTGGCATGCAAACTATTACTCTAATCAATATGAACATTACTTCAAGCAATTGATATGCAACTTATTTCCCCTTTATTAAATGTCAATTTGAGTACAATGCCAATATAGATAGCCAAGACTCTTGGCTTTACAATGTATATTCAATATAATGCCAAATGTCAGATATAAAGATCACCTACGGCAACAAACTACAATGCTTATAAATGCATGTAAAGATAAGGAGAACCTGGTCTATATGATGCGCCTAGACTGAAGGAAGAGTGACAACCACATAGCACTGTCAAATGATCCCACCACAAGCCAAATCAAACTCCTTCATGAGCCGCCCCTGTTCTGAAGTATAATGCAGATATTAAATCAATTACAGCCTCTTAGACCCCTCTCAATGATCAAATATTGTTGTCTTGGTCCCACCAATGGAGTGCCCCGACTAGAAGAAGAAATTGATGCATTTTCTAGCCTCCATGAATAAATTTGTGGTCCTCTAGGTATGCTGACATAAGTCTGAAAATTATATCAAACTGCTGCTACCACCAAATGCCCTAGAAATATATATATCGATGCAATAATCAAGCTAAATCTGATATGCAAGATGTTCTCCAAAATCACCTATGATAGACTTCAAAATTTTGGCCAAGAGGCACTAAAATTTTGACTGAAGTATCTTCCTCTCAGCTGCAACCCTTTGGATGAATATTTTACCACCTCAATTATGCTAATCAATGGGAGTTATCATTCCCAAAGACAAATAGAAAATCTGCAAAATTCCCTAGGCTTCTCCACAAATATCAAATGCAATCTTCAATTCCTGGTTGCCTAGAAGTTTGGCTTGAACTCCCTGTTGGCGTAACAACTAACACCTCTGGAGTGCAAGTTGGTACGGACAGCTATGCACACTACGTGATGAGTGCTCTTCAAATTAGGAGGGGAAGCTCCCTTGTTGTGCGGACAAAAATGCTTGAAAAGTAAACTAATCTATTTCCTATCTTTTTGTCTCAGCTGAAAGAGGCACAAGGTTTGCAATAAACTTTGAACGTTGCAGCCAAAGATTTTCTAGTTTCGCAAGACTTAACTACAACCCAAAACTAAGTAACTTAAACTATCCAATCCCCTCAAGAAATCAAAGCATGAGGAAACGGAGCGGAAATGAGCTTACACGATAAACTAGGTACAGATTCACAATGTGAAGGCAAGGTGGGCACAACTATCTGTTTGTCTAAATAGGTTTATTATCACACACATCATACGATAAGCTTTGAGTACAGATTTTCAACTTCAAGGCAAGGTGGCACAACTATTTGCTTAATCTAAATAGGCTTATTAGAAACGCACCACAAAGGATAGCCAACTAGGACAATAAATTGCAGAGACAAAACATGCATACAATTTATGATCGAACTAACCACTATATCTAACTAAGATAAGCATTCACCATAATAATTGCATGAAACCCGAGTGGCATAACAATTTTCATCATTATACTAAATACTCGCGAATAGATACAGAATAAGCAATATTACAGGCAAGGTGGGCACAGCATATATTACTCTCTCGTGCAAAAGTTATTTACAAATGAGCAAAAGCTCTTATTTATAGACATCAAAAGGTGTAAGGAACCCTAAAATCACCTTGAGTCAACTACAGTCTTGCAATGCATGCAAGATTTATTGCTAAACCCTAATAAAGCAAACTATACAGTTAACTGGAAAGCTACCATCAATTAACCGGTACAATTAATCTAAATGGACAATGTGCAAGCATGCACGTCCTTATTGAAAGCAAGTTAACTGGAATACTACCATCAGTTAATGAAAACCCTAAATGTAACTCCAAGTGAACATAGATAATCCCAAAATAGACATGCATGAGATGTGACAGCGAGTTAACTTGAAAAGGTAATGCCAAGTTTAACTCGTGTTTAATGTCTATCCTGAAAGGTGGGAACTAAAGTCTACTGGCCATGATCTCGAGCAACCAACCCCTCCACGAGGTTGTTGACTACGTCATTGTCTGGAGCACTGATACTCTGCCTAAGTATACTGTGTCTGTGCAGCATGTCTTCACCAGCTGTGATCTGACACTGAAGTTCACCTCTACTCCTGGTCGCTTCATCGAACAACGCTGACATGACTGTAAGTTGATTAATCTTACAGCCAACGGTCTCCCCACTGAAAATACTATGAACGAGTCCGTGGAGCCTTGACTGTATGTTAGCAAGCTCAACATACGCACCACCCTCAATCTGATACCGGCATGGTATGCGGGACATGAGAGTTCTCACATACCGGAGCACACTAGTGACGTGCTCTCTACTCTCAGCCAACTCTGATTCCATCGTCTCTTCTATCTTCGCCTTGAAAACCAACTGTGTCCTCCAAGCGTAGATAGCCTCTTTATCTTCTGCATCTGTGACTGATTCATATGCCACACTCAGGTGAGCAATCATAATCTCATCTCGAGGTTTACCCATCGCCATGTCTCACTCCTCATCTTGGAGACGTAGATGAAGTTCACGTGCGTTGTACCGCAACTGGTATAACTCTGCAAGCATAGAGCGGCCTCTAGTAATGAACTCATCCTCCCAATCCTCCAAACGCTTGCCGTATGCAACCAAGTGATCAAGCTGACCCTGCTCTGCTGGTGGCTCTAGCATCGGTGGGAGTATAGCGATGACATCTGACCTGTGGACAAGGCTAGAAATGTATTAACGAAGCTATTTGATTTCAGCCTTGAGGGCTACCTTGTCTTCTCCGTCTTTGATTATCCTATCCCTTGCGTTGTCTGTAGCAACCAATAGGAGATCAACCTGTGTCTAACGGGTGCTTCGACCAAGGTTGACTATCATCACCTCGAAGTCCTAAACCTCAATCTCGTTTAGACTCTTCCCCTCTGGAGGTATGGCAATCTCAACGACAATCTCCATATCAACATTCCTCTCCACATGGACCTGTTTCTTGATCCTCTTGTCGAGCGCATCCTGGTATGCATGATCAAAATCAGAATGATCAAGGACATAAGATGGTTGCCTCCTCTTCCTACCCAGTTGAGCCTCAATCCAAGACTCGTCTCGACTAATGCCACAGGAAGGATCTGTACTAGCAATGAGAGGTTCTAATGAAACTGAATATGTAGAGGAGTTGCTATGAGGCGGAGAATCTAAGTTCAATTCAATGTGAATCAGGACTGGAGACTGTTCTGGTGTTGGTAAGGGAACGCAAGGCTGAACCTCAGGTTCTGGCAAACTTTGAACTGGCTCTCTGACAGGCTCCATATGTGTCTCAGTAGCAAGCGCCTTACCTTTTGAATTGTTAGGCGCTTGACTCTTCTTAGGAGGGTTACTCCTTTTCTTTTGTTTGGGTTTAGACGAGGAAGGTAGTGAAGCATCCACCGGTGGCGGCTTTGTTCTAGGCACGACTACCCTCCTAGTCTTCTTGTTGTCGAGGTAAAGTATACTATTCTCGATAACTCTACTAGACCTCTCTTTTACCGATGCATACTCCTTGGCGTACCAATCAACTATCAACAATGGTTGTGTATCAACCTACTCTCTGAAAAACTGAGGAAGTATTTCTCCCTCATCATCTAATAAACCTCCCACATCTTCTGTCAAGAAGATAGAAATCTGCGAGAGAGAGAACCGGCCATAGCTGCGTCTGTGCACCTCAAAATCATCCTCGCAGTTCACCCAATAATCCTCCATTGTAGGTTTATGGTATGGGCGACCACCAAGACGTGTTGTGTATTAAAAGGATCATAGGCTAGCGTGCATCGAACCAAGGTACTTGAGACGAAACTATCTAACTCTTGTCTAATGGCTTTAGCATCAAGTTGTTGTTTTACAATAGATTTTTAGTGCATGGGAAAGTTGGCCTTTGTTTATGTTTAGGCACAAATGACAATGAACATCATGTAATTATACGAGCTCCGCGAATTGTCCTAATATCCGAAGGATATGGCGTGGAAGCATGGCTAGATTTCATAATAAGTCCATATCGCCCGGATGTAGGTGTATGTAGGGAATTAGATGGACGGTCGCTTGTCAACCATTGTTAACCACAACAGCCGTGAGATCTGAATGTGCAACTCTGGTCAAGTTTCTCTATGTATCAAAGAAAACCTCGTGAACTGCAGCAGGTGGCGTTGACCTTAGTGAACTCAAGTTGATCATAGTAGTGATAGACTTTACGGGTCTTGAGTATGCCCACCGTGTTCAACCCTCTGGCCCGATACGATAAGCGATCAAGTACGGTAGGAACAAATGTGAAACTTGAAATGGTAAACTTCTTTATTAACATAAAAGAGGTTACAATTTATAGAGTGCATAAAGCACTGTAGATATTAAATGTATCTACCTAACTGCAAGTTACTGTAGAAACAGTAACAACAAAAAAGACTAACAACATTGACCATTAAATAAATATAAGAATATAATTTATTCTAACACCCTCCCTTAATGGTCAATCCGTCAACAACACCAAGTTGCCCCCTGAATTTTACAAATTTATCCGGGCTCAGAGACTTGGTGAGAATGTCTGCAGTCTGATCCGCCGTCGGAACATACTGCAGCTGAACTGATCCGTCTTCTACCAGCTGGCGAATGTAGTGACAATGAAGCTCAACTTGCTTGGTACGTTCATGGAAGACGGGATTTTTGGCCAGTTTGAGCACCCCTTGGTTATCAGTGTACAAGGGAGAAGGTCCTGCTTGTGACATGTGCATGTCAGAAAGCATCCTACGAAGCCAAACTGCCTCACATGCTGCTTTAACGGTTCCTCGATATTCGGCTTCTGTCGAGGAAAGAGCCACTGCCTGTTGCTTCTTGCTGGTCCATGTTACAGCACCTGTACCCAAACTGAAGACATACCCAGAAGTAGATTTTCTGTCATCCACTGAACCTGCCCAATCTGAGTCTGTGTAACCAATCAGCTTTGGATCTTTGCATCTGCCATACAGAATGCCATAGTCGGAAGTGCCCTTAACATATCTCAGCACTCGCTTTGCTGCAATCCAATGATCAACTTTAGGAGTTGTCATGAAGCGAGAGATGTAGCTCACGGAAAAACTGATGTCTGGTCTAGTGGCAGTGAGATAGATGAGACTGCCCACTAGTTGCCTGAATGTCTTTTCATCGACTGGAGGTGAATCAGAGTTGGCTGATAACTTTAGCCCCTTCTCCATGGGTGTGGAAGCAGGTTTGCAGTCCTGCATTCGGAATTTGTCAAGCAAACTTCTGGCATATTTTGACTGAGAGATGAAGATGCTACCATTGGTCTGCCAAACTTCAATACCCAAACAATAATGGAGAAGCCCCAGATCTGTCATGTCAAAAGCCTGACACAAAGCTTGTTTGATTGCCGCAATCAAATGTGTTGAACTACCAGTAATGATCAAATCGTCAACATAGACAACAAGAAATAGAATATCATCACCAGAGTGTTTGACATACAGATTACTGTCAGAAGGGCTACGCTGAAAACCATGATCAACCAAGTACTGATCAATCTTGAAATACCATGCACGGGGAGCCTGTTTCAGTCCATAGAGCGCTTTCACGAGTCTACACACCTGATGTTCTTTGCCGGCAACCTTGAAACCAGGAGGCTGCGTCATGTAGACTTCTTCCTGCAAATCACCGTTGAGGAAGGCACTCTTGACGTCCATCTGATGAACTGTCCAACCAAATTGGGCTGCAATAGCGAGAAGAAGACGAATGGTGCTCATCTTGGCAGTAGGAGCAAAAGTCTCCTCGTAGTCAATGCCCTCCCGCTGTGTGAAGCCCCGAGCAACTAATCGTGCCTTGTATTTATCCAGAGTACCATCGGCATGATACTTGACCTTGTAAACCCATTTGCAACTGATAGGTTTCTTCCCAGGAGGAAGATCAGAAAGGACCTAGGTGTGATTTTTCAGAAGACAATGATATTCTGTCTGCATAGCTTGTTCCCACTCTGGAATTCCTTTAGCCTCTGAATAGGTATGAGGCTCATAGATGCTGTGGATGTTGGCCATAAGAGCGAAGTTGACTGTGGACTGCTGCTTGCTCTTGCTACGAGTTGATCGGCCCTCAATGAGTTCATCATCATGAAGATCACCGATTGTCTTGGCCCACCACTTAGGCCGACGAGTAGAAGTGCCAACATCTGAAATAGGAGTAACAGCATCTCCTGGGATTTCTGGAACAAGGTCATCTGGATGCGAATCCTGAGGAAAGTCAGGTGGTGCGAAAGCATGATCAGTAGACTCCTCATCTTCAGAGTCAGAATGCTCTGAAGCCCTCCCATCATGGGAACCAAGAGGAAGACGAACACCCTTATCAGGAACCTTCGTAGGTTGATCCGCAGGACTTGTTGTAGGAACAAAGGGACCAGTAGTCTCATCAATCACAACATCACGACTGAATATGAGATGACCTGTCTCCACATCAACCAACCTGTAGGCTTTGTGATTGTCGATGTAGCCAGTAAACATAAGTGTCTGGCTCTTGGAGTCCAACTTGGCACGTTTGGCATCTGGAATCCATACATGAGCGGTTGAACCGAAGACTTTCAAATGGCCCACCTTAGGCTTGCGTCCTGACCAGGCTTCTTCTGGAGTCATCTTCTTAACGGCCTGTGTAGGTGATCGATTCAGGAGGTAGACTGCAGTGTAGACTACTTCAGCCCAGTATTTCTTAGGTACATTTCTGTACTCGAGCATAGAACGAGCCATTTCAGTAATGGTGCGATTCCTACGTTCGACGACACCATTCTGCTGAGGGGTGTAGGGTGTGGTAAGTTGGCGCTTAATGCCGTGTGTAGCACAAAAAGAAGAGAAGTCAGCTGAACAAAACTCCCCCCCATTATCTGACCTTAGAGTAACAATGTGAGAACCGGATTCCTTCTCAACTAAGGCCTTATACTGCTGAAATGTACTGAACACATCTGATTTATGTTTCAAAAAATACACCCACATTTTCCGACTGAAATCATCAACAAACAATAAAAAGTACCTGGACCCAGTAACAGAAGGAGTATTCATTGGCCCACATACATCGGCGTGAACCAATTGAAGTACCTTGGAGGCTCGCCAAGAATCACCATCCGAGAACGGTGTCCGATGCTGCTTGCCAGCTTGACAAGCTCCACAAACTCCATGATTTGTAGTTTGGATCTCAGGTAGACCAGCAACAAGACCTTCCCGAGATAACTGAGAGAGGTAGTGGACATTCAAGTGCCCATAACGTTGATGCCAAAGTTTGCTGATGGTTGTACTTCGGGCTGCGAGAGCGTGCTCTTGAGAATCACCAGAATCAGCAAGTCTGTACAGACCGTGATCCTCAAGTCCCATAGCAATTGTAGTACGAGTATCCCGGTCAACGATGCTGCAGGTGGACGAGCTGAAAACAACATCCAACTGGGGAGAATGCCGCATGATTTGACTGACGGAGAGGAGATTATGTTCCATGCCGGGAACATAGTAGACATCGAGAAAGAGTAGATTTCTTCCTCCTGAGTGAATTTGGACAGTGCCCTTACCAGCGACTGTGTACTCTTCACCTCCTCCGAAAATGACAGAATCTGAGAAGGGTTCGAACTTTGTGAACCAATCCCAACGATGAGTAAAATGCCGCGAAGCCCCGGAATCGATATACCAGGCAGAAGAATGTACCGGATCTGCAGTTCTCTTGGCCATAAATGCATAGAATGCAGACTCTTTCTGCTCAGTGTGCTCAGCGACATGTGCCTTTTGTTGAGATCCTCCCTGCTTCTTTTGTTCAGAAGCCATCCGAGTGCGACAATCAGCCTTAATGTGACCGTATTTGTGGCAATAATTGCACTGAACGTTCTTCTTCTTCTTGCTGTCCTGTGAAGAACCAGAGCCTTTTGGCTGAGAAGATTGAGGCTTCCCTTTGTTCTTAGCAGAAGATTTGGCTGAGAACGCTTGTTCTGTGGAGGACGAACTGGCACTGCTTCCAAACTGCTGTCTCCAACGATCCTGTTGTAGAAGCTTGTTACACAAGTCTGGAAACTTCAAGTCAACATTTGTTGAAGTAATATTGAGCGTCTCAATGAAATGCTCGTAAGATTTTGGCAAACTCTTAAGAGTAATGACGACCATGTCCTCTTCCTCCATCTTTCGTCCAATGGCTTCCAGCTGGTCTCGAATCTCTGTGATCTTCGTCAGATGCTCTTGAAGAGTGGCGTGCTTCTCGTCCATCATTATTGAAAAAAGCATGTTCTTAAGAAAAAACGCACGACTCTTATCTGACGTTTCATGAAGATCCTTCAAAGTTGTCCATACCTCAGCAGCTGTTTTTCCTGACGGTACTTGTGGCAGTTGATCGTCAGTGATGGAAAGCTTGATGAGCATGATGGCTTCCCGATTGCGTTCATCCCATTTATCCTGATCTTTTCCAGCTACAGTGGGTCGAGGTGAGTGCCCCAAGACACCCTGATCGAGACAACGATATTCAAAGATCGTCAACATACGCTGCTTCCAGGTGTTGTAATTCTTCCCGTTGAACTTCTGGCTGCTTTCGAGCATTATGTTCGTGAGAGATGCCATCACGTACCTCGCGGTCAAATTGGTGAAGGCAAGATAATGCAAAGAAAACAGAAATACAGAAACCCGAACACGGATTTTGAGGTTTTACTGAAAACCCAGAAGAGATAAATAAAAACCCAGAAGGATGGAAGAATACCCAGAAAATTTTGACAACACGGATTTCGAGGCACGGAAAACGAGGTACCCAGAAAAATCTAGTGACAACCCAGTTGAGATCTCGCAAAACCCAGAAGGAATCTGCGATCAGAAAAAAAATTCGACCTCAAACTGAGGCACAAATTTCGATGCACAGAAAACGAGGTACCCAGAAAAAATGGACGACGACCCAGTTGAGATCACGGAAAACCCAGAAGGAATCTGGAATCGAAAAAAAATTCTGACCTCAGAAGACTGGTCAAAACCCTAGGTGAAGCACGCAGAAACCCTAGCCGCCATAAAAACCAGAAAAAAATGCAGAAAAAGAGCTCGAATCTGCACGAAATTTTAGCAAAAATATGTCAAGCCCTAGGCGACTAGGAGGCGACCAGAACTGTCACAAAAATCTGTAAAAAACACAGCCAGAAAACTGACGAAAACGCGTCAAAAATGAGGATGAAAATCACGTCTTCAGAAAACGCCTTCAGAAAATGCGCGCACAGAAAAAAAACGCGACCAGCAGATAAAAAATCGCGGTTTTTTTCTGTGCAGTTTTTTTTTTTTTCGTTTGGTAGAGAAAGAAGACGCGGCCAAAAGAAGACAAAAAAGCCCAGAAAAATGACGCGTTTCTGTTGCTGAGCAGAAAAATTCGTCCAAAGAAGAAGACAGGAGCCACAAAGAAGACACACAGCCGACGCAGCTAGGGCACACAGGCGTTTTCAGAAACCCTAACAGAAAAAAATTCGAATAACAGAAGCCACGAATTTTTTTAGGGTTTGTTTTTAGGCTCTGATACCATGAAATGGTAAAAAACTTCTTGTATTAACATAAAAAGAGGTTACAATTTATAGAGTGCATAAAGCACTGTAGATATTAAAAGTATCTACCTAACTGCAAGTTACTGTAGAAACAGTAACAACAAAAAAGACTAACAACATTGACCATTAAAAAAATATAAGAATATAATTTATTCTAACAAACTGTGGGCAACTAGGAAATCGATGATTTGCTCATGGAGAACGTCGCTGATGAAGGATGCCCAGTCATAATGCTCTTGCCCGAAGATGATTTGACCAATGATATAATACATCGGTTGGAAATATATTTGCATCATGACACGAGACCACGATTAGTGTGATCGAATCATACTCATCCTTGTACTCACACTCGACCCGTTGTTTGGCAATTTTGTTCTTCTTTTTGCTTCAACCATGGCTCTACTTACTTTGACCTTGTCCACCGCTATCAGCGTTGAGCGCTTCGCTCACATTGCTCCGCCAAAATGACTAGACTACTTTTCGAGTGTTGAGGATACCAAAACATCTCTCGACATCAAGGGTTTGAGACTACACTTATAACTCATCCATCTATTGGCCTTTATCTCACGGTAGCAAAGTTGTAATGCTTAACGCAAGACATTACAAATCGCATAATGGCCAGAGATAGGTATGGAAATGACCTCAAGTAACCCGGATTTCTTGAATGATACGAAATGCTCGAATCTCTTATCTTGATAAGATCAAAGGCATGGAAGCACCTTATGTAGATTAAGTATCAAGCTGTCGATGAAGTCATGAATCAAGACGACTTAGTCTTGAATTCCAAAGTGAGTGTATTGAATTGAAAAAACTTCGCACATTGATTGCGAACATAGCTATAATGCGACAAGTTTTTTGGAAACTAAAAATAGCCTATTGAAGGTAATTTTCTGAGAAAAATCTGAGATATGGGTTTTGTCAAGAGATTCTAAGACAACCCAGAACATCAAATTTGCGAAAATTTGACTTCTACTCGACCATGCAAGGAATTTTCAGTTAAGAAAATTAGAGCTTCGAGAACTGATGCTCTGGAGTAAATTTTCCTGAAAAATTCTAACACATGGGTTTTCTCGAGGAAGCTATTCTGAATAGACCCAGAAGATTTGTTTTGTCAAAATTTTCCTTTTCTTCAAACATGCGAATGGAATTTGAGACAGAAGATTGAGTTTTTTGATGTTTTCTTCTGCCAAAATCGCCAATTTCTCTTGAATTTGCTGATAAATTCGGACTTGCACCTGCAAAAGGAATGTTTTGATGTCTTCAAACTTGATTGCTGAAGAAATCGCCCAACTCTGGAAAGAAAATTCGCCTCTACTTTGAAGAAAATTCGCTTTACTGGAGCTGGATGAATGAATTAATGATGTACGCCATGAATCAATAGAGCAAATTCGCACCATAAAGGATGACTGCAAGATTTTAAAACCCTGACTGTGAAAAGAATTATTTGATTGGACCCCCTCCAGTTGAACTGATACTGACTCAAAGTCCGGATTACAGAATAATATTAAAATATTTAGTTTGCTTTTATCATGCGAATTTGAGTGTCATCATTAAAAAGGCACCAATAATAAATTATTGAGAAAAATCGCCATTTAATGTCTTAGCATGCAAAATAAATATTAAATATTATTTTAATCAGTTAGCCAAAAAGCATAACATCTGGATGCACTCGGCAAACTTCACTGAGTCCAAAAAGTCTTCATTTGACCCTCCAGGCGTCCATTTGCACAAGTTATGAGATTTTTCGCTAACTTCCTACTTTATAGCTGACTGCAAAGTTACAGTTGACCATGTTCAGCACTGATTTCTAGATGACTGAGTGATGCTGAGACTGAGTTGGGATATTCATCGCGAAGCCTGTAGAGCAAGGATGAAATGTTTGTTGGGAGCTACAACTGCTAAAATCAACGTTTGACACCTCAAAAAATTAGGCACCTTTGATTAAATTGATCCAAGGTCTCCAAACTTAGCCATTTCTACATTCTGCCATCTGACGCTTCAAACTACCACTGACGGCGAACGATGAACCTCATGGACTGGATGATAGGCTCATTGCGTGGCTGGAAGTATTCCGCATCCAATGACTGTATGTAAGGCACCTAAAAGCTGCATTAAGGACCCCAAAAACAAGGGCGCCCCTAGCCTGTGAAGGCTCAAACACCATTTTGTCAAAAGTGTAACTTTCAACCAAATACCCTACTTTGACCCCTGATACCGAGAGCTGGATTGCTCTGATTCACACACCGTCAGTCTCATCGCGTAGCTAGAACAACTTACAAGAGATGTCTCTGGAGGTGACGAAGCAAGAAAATTGCTTCTAAGACCTCAAAGAGAAGGGCGCCTTTTCCAAGGTGAAATGTACGCTCTATACTCGGTCATTTTCCGGCTGTCTTCACTTTTCAGCATTCTACACAGACCTCTCACATACAAGCGTTTGTGAAATCCCGGAGGCTGACAGCTAGACTCGTTGGATAGCTGGAGTAATTCCACACAAGTCTCATGAAGATTGCGAATGCTAAAAACCCCATCTGACAGGCTTAAAGGCTGGGCGCCCCTGGCCTACAGAGGTACAGGTGTGTAATACTACATTTCTCCACCCTCTGATTTACGTGTGTAGTAGATCCTCTGCTACGATCACTCAGAATCCCGGATTGACTCGCGAACTAGTGCGTTGCGAAGCTAGAATAGATTAGACAAGATCTCAGGAAGACCATATCTGCAAATTCAATGATCTGAAGAGCCAAATTCAAAGGTGCCCCTGGGCTACAGGGGCGTAGAAAGTTGTGAACTGACAATCTCCTGTGACATGCAACCTCTTGTACCTTCAGCTTCTAATCTCAGTTGTCGGAGTTCTGCAACTCGAATGATTTCGCCGGATAGCTCATCAAAAAGTTGGGCTAATCTTGAAGAGATTGAGTGCATTTGCAAGCAAAAGCAACAAGATTCAAAAAGAAGAGCGCCCCTAGGCTACAGGGGCACAGATCCGCTTTTTGCTAAAAATCTTTACCTATTTGATCTTTGTAATCACCGTTCTGGCCACTGATATGACCTTGTAAGAGTATAATCTCATCGTGAAGCGCTTTTCCATCATCACATGTCTCGCTCTGAGTCCCAGGTTTTGTTTCTAAGCTCC
This sequence comes from Sequoia sempervirens, assembly GCA_007258455.2. Classification (NCBI taxonomy): domain Eukaryota; kingdom Viridiplantae; phylum Streptophyta; class Pinopsida; order Cupressales; family Cupressaceae; genus Sequoia; species Sequoia sempervirens. The sequence continues at coordinate 14,662 of VDFB02240433.1, forward strand.
AGGTATTGACCAATTGCTGCTGACGACTATCATGACACTGACCAAAGTCCATGCTTGACTTGCCCAAAAACTGTATTTTGACATCATTTTAGCAAGGTTTAGACTCTTTTAAGCAAAATGCCTTAATGAAGCAAAAAAAAAAATTGGTTTGGGTACAACACTCCCTTTATACTTTTTCAATCCATCTTCAAGAAGCTTCTAAAAAAAAATATTAAAATAATATAATATTTGCACTTTCCAAATATTTAAAATATAACTTTATAATAAAAAGTGCAAATATAATATTATAGCATAACATTAAAATAATTATTATTATTAAAGTTACCTTTAATACTAATTAGTCATTATATCTTAATTAAACTCCTTATTTCTCCCAATTCAACTGAAACCAGGAATGGAAACCATCAACTGACTAGATATCTGCCACGAAGACCTAACCAAGCTCATTAGCCTACGAAGGTCAGGAATAGGCTAAACCCTCTAAAACTGATGCTCATGAAAATGAGGACATTACAGTACTCTTAAGAAAAGGGTATCCAGAAGGCCTGGTAAGAGATGTCACAATCTTTTCCCAGAATTATAAGGCTGGATAGACTTAGCAAAAGGTATCCAGAAGGCCTGGAAATAGATTAAGAGTAACAAGGTTATACAATCTTTTCCCAAGATTATAAGGCTGGATAGACTTAGAAAAAGGTATCCAGAAGGCCTAGAAAGAGATTAAGAGTAACAAAGTTACAATCTTCTTCCAGGATTATAAGGCTGGGTACACTTACAAATGAGGTACCCAGAAGGCTTGGAAAGAGATTAAGGGTAACAAAAAGTTACGATTTTTTTCCAAGACAAGACAGGTACACCAAGAAGGAATATCAAGAGCTGTGAATTGCTTGAGGACAAGCAAAATCAAGAGGGGGAGACTTGTGATGTCCCCATCATAAGGGAAGTATTTAGAAAATCAACTCAATACATTTACATTTTAAATAGATCTAATATATACATATATACATATATATATCTCTCTCTATATATATATAAATATATATATATATATGTATATATATATATAGCTACATGCAAATAGAATATGTAATTTGTTTATATACTAATCAAACGTTAAACAGCCAAAAAAAGGACAAATCAAGCAAATTAGAAGAAGACAAATACCAAAGTTAGTCGCCCAAACTAAACAATCATGATGAAGGGATGCATGAAGGCAATGGTTAGAGACGTATCTCTTGGGTGCCAAGCCTATATCAAATCAGATGCTAGGAGGAAGAAGGATCATCAGTGAACGAGTTAAGGTTTAGAAGCCAGTGATCAAGGAGAAGGACGGAATACAACGAACAAAGAAATAGAGGAAGGAAATGAAGGAAACGGGAAAGAATACCATAGACGCCTGAGCCAAGGAGATCATATAAACTTCCAAAGTCCACCACTTTCCTCACAAGTTGTCACACTGATCTTTGTGGAGGGTCAACGAAGTCAAGGAAGTATTATATTCAATTCCTTTCATCAGCCATCGCTGGAGACAAGTCATGATGATACTCAAGGAGCCGATCGTACTATTGAGACCGTCGTCTCTAATCTTCAGTTTATTCATTGGAGGGTTATCAATATCCCGAAAGCCAACTGGAACAGTACGTGGGAGAATGCATATCCTTATCAATTGAACCACTATCCATTCTTGACAAGCATCGACTAATATATACGATGGAGTTGTCAGACCATACACAACGATATTAATTATGTAAAATAGTAAATTCTAAAATATGCCATCGAGACTAGATATGGGCCACAAGAATTTCTGTATGTGGGATATGACAAGGAACCGTTAAATATTTGAATAACCCAATTATCAAAGAGGTATACAGTAAGATATATATTTCGGAATAGCAGATGGAAAAAGGACTCTTAGAGAACCGATTGATTCTCAAACAAGCTATATAATAAGCGAAGGACATCAACCAGTACCACTACTTAAATTACACAGATTGAGAGGTTAACTTCAGAAATAGCTATCGTATTGGATTTCCATCCATTCACCCTCATATGCATATAGTGAATAGAAAATCAGGTCACATCTAAGGAGTAAAGTGACCACCTTCTTGACTAAACATGCACAAGGAGAAAATAAAACATTTGCCTGAATCAAGTGTTTTACCAAGGGTAGCGATCGAGGCCGGCACCAAACTGCCAATTTATGTGTGCGTATGATCAGTGGAGAGGCCAGAGATATTCATTGGAAGATTAAATGAGAATTTAAAGCCAACTTTATAGCGGATTTATAATCAGGAGAATATGGATAGAAGTTTGAAAGGCAATCTACATATTATAGATTAAACTGGCAGTAATTCATGACTAATATATATATATACCAAACAGCAGACCATTTAAGACAAAATGTGTATATATATGCTATTGATCTGATAATCAAGCCAGTATTAGCCCTTGGAAGTGGCTCTTAATGGGATGGAGAGTTTAGAATTAAAATTATTGGTTCTAAATCTATCAAGTATCTCAATTTAGAAGACTAGAAAGCAAAAAGTTGGATATCCCAACAGGGGACATTACACCATTCCTCTTTCTAATCAAATTTGAGTTTTTTCTTTTTAAATGCGCCAAAAAAGTGTTTGGATCAGAGGGGGTAGCTAGCTCTCCTCAAAACATCCACGATGGCTAGTATCCCCTATGGCTCCTAGGTGTATCCTCTTTACTTTTGGACGTCCCAAGGGTGTTTCCTAGTTTTGTAGAAAAAGTGTGACCGGGAGGGGACATTTCCTACTTGTCCCCACATCCTTGAAACATCCCCTGTAGGGAACAAGGGCATTTAGGGAAAGGGACATGTCCCCAAGGAGCATAGTTGTTACATAAAATCATATGTTGGATCAATATAGTTTGAACCCTCTCAATATGTGCCTAGTCAATTGCCCCTAGGACCGAATGCCAAAACTCAATCCCATATAAAATAATGGATTTATAGTGTCAAAATGTCATAACTTCGTAGGAATGTTTTGCAATTCCATCTAAAACTACCAACACTCAAAAACAAAATGAGAGGCATAATCCTTACAAATGCATGAATTGGAAATAATCTTAGGACTAGGAATTGCACTTGAAAATTGAATCCCCAATGCATAAGTTGTGATTTTTATACTCTCAAGTTTGCAAACATATTGGAATTTAATGTGAACACTATTGGTAGTAGTAACGATCATAACCTTAGTTTTACTCAAATTCACAATTTGTACATTTGTGATCAATGAATTTATAATCTGTTGACAAGACAAGTATTCAATGTTTATCTTTAGGACTTGTTAATAAAGCCAATATGCGAACTAGTTTTGGAATGGTATCATCAAGAGATTTGAACCTAAAGCTGCTTTTATATCAGCCCCTAAAAAGGTTATATGTCACTCTTATTCTCATTGAAAACATCGCTTGCACATTCGTGTCCCTCAAAAACGTGTTTGCTGTCCACTGCTTTGATTGTTTGCTTAATTCTCAGTTTGTTCCTAAAAGAAAACTTGGACCAAATGCGAATTAACATTACTTGAGCACAAATATAGTTTATGTTCTTTATGTGACAAGCAATTTCAAATTTCAAGCTAGTGGTTCTACACAAGCAAGCTAGAAGAGTAGAACACATCAAGATAAAATGAGATAAGTAACAAAATCAGCTCACTAGTGACAAAAGAATCACTCTAAAGATATTGATGCTAGTCAAATTCCAATGTCTAATGTTGATGTGGATACCCTCTCCAACAATTAGGATAGGCAAAGATTTGAGAGGAAGGATGGGAAACCAATTTTCTATTCCACATGACAAAGAAGAACTTTCATTGGCATACAAGTAACACAAGGCAAAAGTTTGAAGTAATATCACTCAAATGATATACTACTGTGTGCCTAAATTGAGATTATTTCTAAAAGGCCAATAATATACCAAATGCCAAAACTAGATAGGAGAATTTTTCTGGCAATAGTAGCAAAAACCAACAGTTTCCACAATTAATCACATTTTATATAAGACATAATGTTTACACATAAAGTGATTTTAATGTTCTATATTATAATTTATACAAGTTATCGTTGAATTGGGTACAGATTCAAGGTTCAAGGTTCGGGAACACTGGTATGGAAAATTTTGTTGAGTATTTTGTCATTGATGTCAATGTTGAGCTGCGTGTTTGTGTTCTTGAGTTGCTTGAGCTGTTTACCTGCTTGCTTGAGCTGGTTGCCTGTGTGCTTGAGCTACTTGCCTGTGTGTTGAGCTGCTTGGTTGCATGCTTCAGCTGGTTGTCTGTCTGCTTCAGTAGCTTACTTGTCTTCTTGTCAACAAGGCTTATGCTAAATCAGCCATTCTATGTCAGCATATGTGCCACATCAAGTGTCAGATTATTGATTTTGGTGAAAGAATATTATTATGTTTTTAAAAGCTTTTTGTTTGACCTTGCTTTGAAGGCTTTACAATGCTTCAGATTTTTATTTATATATGGTGGACTTTGCATTCAAAATGAAAATCGTGGTGAAGAGTTAAGTGCGACAGCTCTCTTATTATCTCTGCAATTCTTCATGTCGAGGGCGGCGCTTCATTTGCATTTTATTGGCTGTATGTGTTGTGGTCGATATAAAGGAGAGGACGTGCTCATTTAAAAATAAATATCACTTAATATTTGTAAACAAGTTCATTATGTGGGCATGTGAAGTCGTTTTTGAACAGAGGACGTGTTTTGTTGAACCTTGGCGTGAAGATGCTGGCGGATTTCATATTATTAATTTACTATATTTGAGGCGGCTTGAATATTATTCAGACTCCCATCTTTACTGCTGGCAGCTCTATTTGTGGAAGACATTATTCTCTCCTCCTCTATTTTTGGCAGTGGCTCAATAGTCTTGCTTTTACCTCTGACAGCTTCAGTCTGATGTATTAATTATGGTGACCATTCTTTGCTGAGTATCGGGTGGTTTATATTTTAGTGAGGACGACTTTCATTGTGGTGGCTTCAGTCTTTTTCAATGTTAATTAATTCCGTCTGCTTGTTGAGGGCGGTTTTGAATATCTTCAGCATGGCAGTTACAATTTGAACTGAAGCGTTCTTTGCTATCCTCTAATTTTGATTGGTGAATTCATTGCAGAGTCAAAAATAGAAAAATATCGTGGAGTTACGAGAAGTCATGTATGTAAGAGGAGATATGATGTTTTGCATGTGAGGATGGTGGAATTGAATTGTGACAATCTATGCATGTTGTGCGATATGATATCGCAATCTTTCTTGGTTTTGTGTGTATGATGAAGTTATGAAAATTTTGAAAACGATGCTATCATTCATAAATTGGGGTGAAAGTAGAAAAAGTCGTTTTTCAGTATGGGAGTCATGTCGTTTTGATGTGCTCTATGAAGAGGCGCGAAGAATATGTTATTGCTTTTTGACTTGGTATTGATGTTGGGAGTGAAGCCGTGAGGTGCTGTGTCTGACAGGAGTTTATGTACCTTGAAGCTATCTTTAGCTTCTATTTGTCCGGATATGTTAAGTGAGTTCTTTTCAATATTTTTGTGTGTGCCTTAGCATCTTTATGGCGTTAAAGTAATAAGGTTGTAGCTGCTGAAATGAATATTTTTGGTGATCTATTTTTGGGAATGTATGTAGAGTTTCAAAAAGGGGAGTTCGTGGAAATCGTGAGATGTGTGTGATAGAAAAGACATTTTAATTGATATGAAAAATGAAAAATCTGAAGTGTATGCGGGGTATGTGGTTGAAGACGTGATGCCTGGAGGAGTTCATTTTTTATCTCCCCAAATTAGAACATCCTGAAATACAAATAAGTGAAAATGAATAACAAAATACATATTAAAATTATTAAAGAAAACATTATCGTTTTAATATTTTTAAAATTACAATTATCATAAGATAATATTGTAATTATAAATATATATATCGACAATACACAATAAAATCCATTTATATAAATACTATCATAATTATCAAATAATTGTCAAAGGTAATATTGTAATTATAATTATTATATTATAAATATTAACAATTTAAATGATAATAAAATAAATATTAAAGATACGAGCATATAAAACACCAATATAAATAAGATTATAATTATTGAATATAAAAGAGAGAAAAAATGAAAGTAACGAATTAAATTTGATGTAATGAGCCTTGCTCAAACTGACCTTAATTACTTCAATTTGCTGCCTTTTAATTTTGTCAAACAGTTTGTATGCAACGTTCTAATTTGCTGGTGTGAGTTTTTAGTTTGTTGTTTGATGCTTATGATGAATGCCAAATGAATTTGAAAGCTTGAAAATAACTTCTACAATGTCTATGCAAGTATCTAAGTGCAATGCAATCACTTTTTGTCTTTTTAAATGCAAATAGATGAGAAACTACATGTATAAAATGCATCCTCTGACTGGGCGACCCTTTGGTGAAATGGTGGGGCTTCTTGCATGTAGAGCCAACAACCAAGGTTCAAACCTCACGGGGTCACTCTCTACCACGTCAACAATGGAGTTTGTTATTTACCCTCCTATTAAGGGGAGGCTCATTGGTGAACTGGTGGGGCTTCTTGCCTGTAGTGCCAACAGCCAAGGCCCAAACCTTAATAGGCTTGAAAATCATAATCTAGCAGGCCGAATGCTACGGCGAGTGGAGGCTAGGGTTTCTCCTATTCTGCAACTGGGCGCGAAAGGCACACAGGGGCTCCATGTCAGATCTCCTAAACAGTGCTATGGCGATCAAGAGACAAGCGCGGGGGTTGTGGGCTCTGCTCAAACCTCTGGAAAAAATAAAGACAGCATGGTGGGCATGGGCAAAGGGGAGAACACAAGGCTTTTTTCGGCTGGGCAGCGAACAGGGATAGGATGTGAGCGGGGTGAAAGTTCTGCAGACCCACATTCCAGACCGATAGCAGGAGGAAGCCAGGTGGGGGGGTGAATCTATAGACATCTAGGAACCTAAATGCTGAGGCCAAGGCAGAGAAACCGATGATTTTTTTGCAGGAAGAGCTTGAGGCAGAGGTCATGCACAATATTGATGTCTTCTCTCATCTGGGGCTAATAGGACGCTTCAAAGGTTTTTGGCCTCGGCTCTGTGATTTACACAAATGGATTTTTGAGCATTGGGCCCCCATTGTAGATGGTTGCATCCAGATCTACCCTGCTGCAAAGGGTTTTTTCACGGTGGTGTTTGAGTCTGTGGGTGATAGAAATAAAGTTCTGTGTGAATACTTCTGGAGTTGGGAGGAGAAGTATGCTCTCTCCTTGAAGCCCTGGCATCCAGATTTTAACCCTGCCTCTGAGACTTTTAATAAAGTCCCTCTGTGGGTAAGACTCCCAAACCTACCTCTTCATTTGTGGTTTGAGTCTTGCTTAGAATCCATTGGAAATTCTTTAGGGGAATTTCTGATGGTTGATGAAAGATCTTCTAATCTTTTGCACTCCACCTATGCTCGAATCTTGGTGGAGATGAATGTTTCAAACCTTCTTCCTGAAGAGGTCTCAATTAAAACTTCCAAAGGTTGCTGGGCACAACCTCTGGACTATGAAGGGGTTCCCTTTCGATGCAGGAGATGCTTCCATACTGGTCATATTGCTGCACAATGTGCAAAACCCAGATGGACTAAACCAGCTACTTGATGGCAGGAAGCCTCACGTAGCCATTATGCAGTTGAAAAGCAGGAGGAAAACTTAGAGCAGCAAGCTAAGGCTACGTTTGAAGTTATGGGTAAACCTAATTTACAACAAAATGGAAGGGACCTAGAGCCAAGGAGGGAGATTGGATCTACAGAGTCTCTTAGAGTGCAAGATGCTGTTATGGAAAATGGTCTTGAAGGGAAAGCAACGGAATCTCAACAGGGAGCCAAAATGCCTGAAAGAAATCAGGCCTGGCAAAGTTGAAGGACAATGGGGTAAGCTGTGGGGGGGAGGGAAGGAAAAATGAGCAATCAATGGAGGACGAAGCAATGATGCTTTCTGAAGCAGGTGAGGAGTGGAAGAGGGAGGAGTTAGAAATGGTGCAGGTCGGCTGTGTAGCAAAGGGAATGGAATGGCAGAAGGAAGCTGCAAAGGTGGAGATGGTTGGCAGAGTAGATCAAAGGGAGGAAAAACGAGGGAATGAAAAGGAAAAACTTTTACTATGATCCTACTTGATCTCGGACCAAGGAAAAACTGGTTGTGGTGTATAAGTGCGTTGTGCTTTTTAGTGCAGGGTGAGTCTTTGGTAGTTCACATTGTCTACATGGTGTCTTGTAGTTTTTACAGTGTGGAGTCTTTAGGGTTCTTTCTCTCACGGTAGTAACCAAGAATATTTATTTGTAATCTCATACCCCAATTTTAATATAATAAAACTCTTTTTACCGATCAAAAAATGCATCTACAGCCAAGAGACATTTTGTCAAACACTTGGCATGCATACTATAAAGCTGAGTACAATTGATATTTAAATGCACAATAACAACTATAATTGAGCAACTACTTATTCCTCCTTGATTGCAAATGATTGTCAAATGCAATGCTGATTACAAGATGGCCAAGACTCTTGGCATTTACAAAGGTATTGAATAATGATAATTGCTGATGAGAATGTTCACCTACAGCTGCAACATACAACTCCTAATATGCAATGATATCATGAATGATAAATAAAGGAACCTGGTAGAAAGATGACGCCTTGAATGAAGATTGATGAAGAAATAAAATTCCAAGCAAAATGTGCCTTCCTCAAGCCAAATCAAATCACTTAGCTAGCCGCCCCTGTTTCTGGTCTGATGATAGAAAACAAATAATTTCGAACCTTTTGCAACCTCCAATCGCCTCCAAAGTAGTCACCTATGCCTCCCAAGTCATGCGCCTTCTTTATCTTGCAAAATCGAACCACATCAAGACTCCTTCAAGCAAAATTGTGGCTCCTCATTATGTCTGAAAATTCTGATTTCTAAATCAGATTTGACTCCAATATAGGCCGACCTCCTATGTCCTCCAATATGCCAAAATTTGAAGGAAGATATTGATAACAAAATTATCTCTAATCATGCACCAAATCGACTATTGCAAAATTAGCCCTTAGCCACTAATTTTGCCCAATGAGAAGTTTGAAGTAACTCCTCCAACAGCTGCAACCCTTCAGAAGGTATTTCACTTCCTCAGTTATGCTATCAATGGGAGTTATCGTTCCCAAAGACACTATACTACAGAAACCTTAGCTCCACAAGTGGTCATAAAATTGTAGATGTCAAATGCTAGATGAGAACAATGGCAGCCAACACCCTCTTTTATATTTTTCTTTCTCCTCAATAGGGCGGCTTCTAGAAGCATCTTAATATTTTATTATTATGTTTATTTTATAATTTACATTTGTACTTTATAATAAAATAATAATTCATAACATAAAGTGCAAATATAACATCACCTTATAACATGAGGTTTCTAAAAATAGAAACATATCAATTAATCATTAGAACATCTCCATAAGAATACTGAATCCCAAAAGAAGCCAATTGCCAACAAGGTATCTTCCAAGAAGACTCTCTAAACATGCCCTATTAGCCTACGAGGGCCACTGATAAGATAATCATGCAGATGTATCAATGTCTAGCTAGAAGGGGACATTACATTTGAAGCTTATTGTTACCACCAGCTTGATCTAATATCGACTGGAATCACTGAATATATTAGCCTTACTCATTCATATGGGAGATCAAACAAATGAATTAAGACTAAAAGATCCTTAAGTGATGATAAGATAAAAATGTAGAGGAACGAACAGCGATTTGTGCTATTTTAAGGAGGTGATGATTAAGTTGTTGCAAGACAATCATTAAACTCACAATAAACTGTTATAAAGAGGCACGATTCCTTCTTAGCAACAACTATGGCATATGAGGCGACTCATTTAGTAAAATCTAGAGACACGTCCCTTCAACATATCGGGTATTTAAGAGAATAGATGAAAGCCGAGTCAGGGGAGGATCTATTCAATCTAGAGAAAACGGAGGCTAGGCTACCCTAAAGGAGCATCACATCTTCTAAACCAGGTTGTAGTTCGATTGTGATAATTCAAAGACTCGGCCTTACTATATATCAAGGATCGAATTAAATACAAGGGACTCTATAGATGGGAAAAGCAGTATATCAAAAATATACCAGCAGATGAAGAGCAGATGAAGAGTAGGAAATACAGTCCCCCAAACAGATCAAGGGTTTCAGAAAGTCAGTGCTCCTCCAGTTGGCTGCCATTCAATAGAGGGAGCATTCAAATATCCTGCCACCATTGGATTGTCTGGTTTAAGAAGGAATAATAATATAACACAGCTTTACATATTTAAATTATCAGGCCCAATAGGCTCTGAGGAGTCATTGATCACTAAAAATCAGGAAGTATATTAGCTAGAGAAAGTTAGACGCTCAGCCAATGAGATTGCGTGGTCCTAAAGACTAGAGTTTGAGTAGAAAATCAAGGGAGACATCATCATGCTTGTAATTGGATAGGGAGTTCGGGAACTACATTCATTTTGTGGTGACTATTCTATATATATTTGAAAACAGACCATATATCAGATTTCATATCTATCAGCATATTCATTAGCTATTATGCAGACATAGAGAAGACAAATAATCAAGTCGATTATAGTTGAAGGTTGCCCTTAATCAAATTAAGATTGATCATTTGATTCATTGCTTCCAGTTTAATTCATACCTTAGTTTAGAAGATAAAAAGGCAAATCAAAGCTGAATCAAATACAGAGGACAGCAGCAAAGATAATATATGGATTGAGGAAACAAGAAATATACTAGCAAAAGGGGCCTACTCGCACTAGAGCATTCCCAAAATCAAAGTGATCACTTGAAATTGATAAATCAAGGCAAATTTAGGGTTATCTCAAAAAGGGGACATTACAGTGGTATCAAAGCATCCTTCCTGCCAACTTGTGGAAGAAAAGTGAATGCATATAAGAATTAGGATGGATATACCCAAATAGGGTATCCATAAGGCCTAGGCAAAGCCAAGGCTCCCCCAAGGATCTTAAGGATGGATGCACCAAAATATAGGGTATCCATAAGGCTTGTGAAGTGGAAAATCGCTTCCAGGATTATAAGGCTGGGTACACTTAAGAGTAAGGTATCCAGAAGGCCTGGGAAGAGATGTTATAATCTTTTCCCAGGATTATAAGACTGAATACACTTAAAAATAAGGTATCCAAAAGGCCTAGAAAGAGACTAAATGTAACAAGATGTTACGATCTTTTCCCAGGATAAGACACGTATACCAGACAAGAATATCAAGAGATAAGAACATTAAGAAAAAGTGTTTTAATTTGCTTGAGGAAAAGCAAAATGGGGAGGGGAAGACTATCATGTCCCCAAATTAGAACATCCTGAAATACATATAAGTGAAAATGAATAACAAAATAGTAAATACATATTAAAATTATAAAAGAAAATATTATCGTTTTAATATTTTTAAAATTACAATTATCATAAGATAATATTGTAATTATAAATATATATATATATATATCGACAATACACAATAAAATCCATTTATATAAATACTATCATAATTATCAAATAATTGTCAAAGGTAATATTGTAATTATAATTATTATATTATAAATATTAAAATATATAAATAGTAACAATTTAAATGATAATAAAATAAATATTAAAGATACGCGAATATAAAACACCAATATAAATAAGATTATAATTATTGAATATAAAAGAGAAAAAATGAAAGTAACAAATTAAATCTGAAGTTTATTGTTACTGCCAGCTTAATCTAAAACTCTATCGACTAGGAATCACTAAATATATTAGCCTTACTCATTCATACGGGAGATCAAACAGATGAATTAAGACTAAACGATACTTAAATGATGATAAGATAACAATGTAGAGGAACGAACAACGACTTGTGCTATTTTAAGGAGGTGACGATTAAGTCGTTGCAAGACAATCATTAAACTCACAATAAACTGTTATGAAGAGGCACGATTCCTTCTTAGCAACAACTATGGCATATGAGGCGACTCATTTAGTAAAATCTAGAGACACGTCCCTTCAACATATTGGGTATTTAAGAGAATAGATGAAAGCCAAGTCAGGTGAGGATCTATTCAGTCTAGAGAAAACAAGCATCGCATCTACTAAACTAGGTTTTAGTTCGATTGTGATAATTCAAAGACTCAACCTTACTATATATCAAGGATCGAATTAAATGCAGGGGACTCTATAGATGGGAAAAGCAGTATATCAAAAATATACCAGCAGATGAAGAGCAGATGAAGAGTAGGAAATACAGTCCCCCAAACAGATCAAGGGTTTCAGAAAGTCAGTGCTCCTCCAGTTGGCTGCCATTCGATAGAGGGAGCATTCAAATATCCCGCCACCATTGGATTGTCTGGTTTAAGAAGGAATAATAATATAACACAACTTTACATATTTAAATTATCAGGCCCAACAAGCTCTGAGGAGTCACTAATCATTAAAAATCAAGAAGTATATTAGCTAGAGAAAGTTAAACGCTCAACCAATGAGATTGCGTGGTCCCAAAGACTAGAGTTTGAGTAGAAAATCAAGGGAGACATCATCATGCCTGTAATCGGATAGGGAGTTCAGGAACTGCATTCATTTTGTGGTGACTATTCTATATATATTTGAAAACAGACCATATATCAGATTTCATATCTATCGCCATATTCATCAGCTATTATGCAAACATAGAGAAGACAAATAATCAAGTCGATTATAGTTGAAGGTTACCCTTAATCAAATTAAGATTGATCATTTGATTCATTGCTTCCAGTTTAATTCATACCTTAGTTTAGAAGATAAAAAGGAAAATCAAAGCTGAATCAAATACAAAGGACAGCAGCAGAGATAATATATGGATTGGGAAACAAGAAATATACCAGCAAAAGGGGCCTACTCGCACTATAGCATTCCCAAAATCAAGGTGATCACTTGGAATTGATAAATCAGGGCAAATTTAGGGTTATCTAAAAACGGGGACATTACATTGGACAACGTTTAGACAAGTTTGAGCCTCACTATTCAAGTGAAGGCAACATTTGAAATTTAGTGTTCTTTGTTACAAAAGTTCGTGTTTCAGAAGTCTGAAGTTGGTGCTTCAGCAACACTAGAGTTAGTGCTTCAGTTGGTTTGAAGTTGGTGCTCCGAAGGAGAGTTGGTGCTCTCAGAGAGTTGGTGTTCTCAGTGGGTTGGTGCTCACTTGTGTAACAGGGTTGGTGCCCTTCGAAGATAATAAAAGCAATATTTGTTGTGGGTTTTTACCAGGAAGGGTTTTTCACGTAATCCTAGTGTTCATCTTGTTCATGGTGTTTTATGTTGCTTTAATGTTCTGATTTCTGATTTATGTGGTTTCAAGTTTTAAAAGTTCTGAAATACTAATTTGATTTTAATTTTACTCTTGATTTTTTTCTTCTTCTCAAGACTATCCTCCAAAATAATAGCTAAGTTCTAACTTTTGACCACTTGCTTATCAATAAATGAAATGGAGACATTCCCCTAGCTAATGGCGTGCCCTAGCTTAGATGCCACAAAGCTTTCCTTAATAGCCAAAAGGATTTTGGTATCCACTCTAGAAGGGCTAACTTTTATGTCCTTGAAGGTTTTGGCCTCCACTCTAGAAGGGTTAACTTTTATGTCGAAGGTCCTAACATTACACTCTAGCCATAACCCTCAAAGGATATGAAGAAGAGTCAATTTCCTAGGATTTTCAATTGGGATTAGAGAAGGGGGAATTCCATTGAAGAGCATGATCCAAAATGGAAGAAGGATGCACCCATTTAACATTGAACAAGGAGAGAAAGTAGCACCATATGCTCCAAGCAATGGGGCAAAAAATGGACAAATGATAGATTGGCTCCAAATTCTTTTCACAAAGAGGACACTTGCAAGGAATTAAAAATCCTCTTTTGACCAGATTATCCTAGGTAAAGACCTACACAACCAAACACAAAAGACTAAAATCTTAAAGATATTGAATTTTTTGACCTGTTTACCAACAATTTCATCATAGATATTATGATGTTCATATTTAATCCATGTTATATGTTTATTTTGATATCTATGAACATTATTTGGCATGAAATAATGAAATAAGTTTTTTTGCTAGTTATATAAATAGTATATCATTTGTTCTACTTTTCATGTTTGGCCATTCTCCATTTTAAACTTTTTGATTGAAAAATATCTACACTTCTATGGTGCAATTAGGGATTGAACAACTCAATGAAAAGTTGCCAATCCAAACAGCCTTACTATCCAAACACAATTATTAGGGATGCACAATAGAACAAAGGCAAGGAATTTGCTTATGATATTTATCAATAGAATAGCATATCACAAATTAAAAAAATAGTATATGGGAAGCGGACCCCAAGTCCACTCTCAACCTATCAAAAGAAAAGAGATCAATAATAAGACTTTGCCAAACAAGGGATTCAACCTATATCCTATAGGGAATTATAGTTTTTACATTATGTATTATGCAATTAAGCTCATCGACCCTCAATTTTCTCTAAACCTTTTTAATGACTTTGACAAGACCATATACTAGTTTTACAATCAAGAAAATCTGATTTACAATCTAGGAAATCAGATTTACAACAATCCCAAAACATAAATTATTCTTGATACCCATACATTCTCCATGTTGGTGTGAACAGGGTATATTGTCTAACTGCAATGTTAGGGCATTTTCACCTTATGTCTCAAATCATGAGATTAAGACACATGCCATAATCTTATGCTGTCCTATGTCTCACCCTTGTATATACATATACAAGGATTTATCATTGTAATCTCTATAATGTAATTATATTGTGTATTTGCATCTTTTGATAGAATAGAATTATTCTCTCATGTTAGGTATCTCTTGTGCTTTCATTGAAGCTCCTTGATCCTAGGTGGCTATCTCTATAGCCAATTTTGCTTGGTATTAGAGAATTCTATACCAACTCTTTCATGGTATTAAAGCTTGCAGGATTGCTTTATGTTAGTATTTTGAGAGATTTAGGTTGCAAATATTGTATTTTCTTGAAAGTTTAGCATTTTCGTCTCTTAAATCAAATGATGACCTAGAGAATCAAAAAAAATGATACAAATACCAAATTTCAAGGGGATTTCTCATTGTGGCATTGTATTACAGGTACATTTTGGAGCTTGATAGAGTAAATATGAGCTCGCCATTGTATCCAAAGTGTTCAAGAAAGTCACTTTACCTTTTTTTGCATCCAAATTGGACATTAAAGGCTAGATCTACAAGGGTTTGAAGTTGGGAGGTGCATGTTAGATCCAATGGGTACCTAATCTTTCAAAGCATTTTGGGGCAAAATCAACATTGCCATCACATGTAAAAGACCCAACAACCTAAAGATTGACTATCATTTCATCAAATTTGGAGCACTTTGTCTAAAGCCCTAAGAAAAAACTTCTCTTCCCCCAATCGTATAGATCATACCATAATAAATATCCTTTACACAGGCAAAATTATTCACATAATATTTTGTTGTGTAGGTGAGTGTCAATAGTATGAACAACACTATCTTTTGTTTGTTAGGTAAATCCTTTGACCACAAATTAATACTATTGTTCTAAAAAATATATATTTTGCAAGTCGCAAGGTACTACAACATGTACTACAAGGTATCTTGAATCCACAAAGTATGAAGCCACTATGGGGGCACCACATGGCATAGACCCTTGGCCACCCATGGGGATCTCTCCTCTGGTGATCTCTATAACCCTATGACCACCACATACCATCAACACCATTCAAACTACCCACAAAACCACCTATGACACTGCTCAGAGGTTTCCAACATCTTAGAAAATAGTTTTTGCGTCCAAATAGCAACTTTCAGCAATTTTGGCATTTTTAGGGAATATTCCATCTATAAATAATATTTTAACAACTTGGCATTGGATGATATCACATTGATGTCATCATAATTTCTATCCAAATCCTACCCCCTCTCCATTTGCATTTTGGTTGTGGTAGCTAATCTTTGCAAGCTTTGTTCTAAGTCAAACTGGCTTCTTATTTTGAGCAATTTTTTATTTGGGGCTTACTTCAAGAGCTTCATATTGGTGTAGATAGTTTTTTATTTTGGTGTCTAGATTTTCAAGAAATTGCAGATTTACTGCTTGATATAGAAATGGATTCTGCATATTAGTTTTTGTCTTCATAGAGTGATTGGTAGCCTATTCGGTGTATTCAATACAGGCTGGTCGATTGGCGGGAGTGGGTTTTAGGCTGTTTGGTGGGTTCTTTTGACGATTCAGGGTTTTGCTTGTTGGAGTTTGGGTGTTTGGATTCTAGATTCCTCCTGGGTTTTTAGAGAGCTTCGCAGAGGTATGACTTGCAACTGCGTCGGGCAACCTTTTCGAACTTACTATTTTTAGTAAGTTATGACGGTTACATCTTGAAGTTTGGGATTTTGGATTGCGGACTCTTTTTGGGTTTTTAGAAAGCTTCGCAATGGTGTCGCATGCATTGCATTCCGAGCAGCTTCACCGAATTTACTATTTTAGTAGAATTCTATTTTTATGATGTTCAAGCCCGGCATCATTTCGGCGAGGCTTCCTCTTACATTACTAGGTTAGGTTAGTATGTCGTTTGGCCGTTTGATGCTTTTCTTGGAGAGATAAGTATTTTAATTAAAATAATGTTTTATTTTAATGTTATGACCCCTTGGCCTAGTGAAACAACTTTATGTTGTTTTAAAAAGGGGGACTTTGATGGGTGGCGCCTCATTTGGAGATGGATTTTAATATTCCAAAGGTTGAAAAATAAAGTGGTAAAAAGGGATGCCAACCTTTATGAAAGTCAAATTTTAATTAATTTAAATCAATCAAGTGAAAAGTGCGCCATCTTGAAGGAAGGCTTGGTTAAATCAAACCCTAAAAGCATCTTGAAATTAGGGCGCACCTTCTGGAAGCTTCTGGAGGGTCTTCTCAAAAGTTATAAAAGAAAGCCTTGGGTCTTCATTTTGGTATCTTATGAATTTGCAAACTTATGCTACCGGATTGGCTTTGGGATTGCTTCGAGGAATGTAAGCCTCCTAGCTTGGCTCTTCTTCTTGCTTGAAAGACAGCAACTAGTTGAGAGGTTTGAGTGTTATTGATTTGTCTTTTCAGTTATAGTTGATTTCCTATCCTTTGTAGTTGGGTTATATCATTTTCTATCAATTCCAGAGTTGCTGGTCATGACTGCTGAATGTATGTTTCTGTTCACAAGTCTCAAATCATAAACATTCTCGTTTTGGGTATTGTCTCATTGTGTTTCCCTGTTGGAGGCGACCCTTCATGAATATTTGCAGATTTTAATATGAAGTTTATGATTTTATAAAGCAAATTCGTCATTCCTTGAAGGCCGTACTTTCTGGAGTGCCTTGGGATTTGTGCCAGTAATTAATAACCACTTTTAGTTGCCATTTCTTATTACTAAACTAGGCGCCATCATTTTGAAGGTCTATTGCATCAAATTTGAAGTCATTTGGGTGAGAAATGAGAGAGTTATGAGCATATTGATAGGGATCTGTGTTGCTGGTTATGATATTCATGTTGCTGGTCTGTCAAATCAGATTTGAGAAATCTGCATATTTCTTCATGGATTAGCGTCAGGAAGTTTAAAAGGCCTTATGAAAAACATCTTTGTTATTGCAGCAATTTGAAGAGCTCTAATTCCTTGATCTTGCAGGCATTCTATAGCTCATTGTAAGCTGCACAGTAGTACTGTCAGCATTTCCCTTAATCTTGCTTTATCATGTTTTGTAATGCTTATCTTACATTCTGAAGTTGCATTGTATTTCTTATATCTCCGCCATATGGT
>VDFB02240440.1:0-13958 GCA_007258455.2 Sequoia sempervirens
CTCTTCATTCCCTTGAGGTGCAACAACAACATACACATGTCCTACAAAAATAAATACAAAATTCAATAAAAAGTGACTTATATTTAACTCATATAAACATGCATACATACAAAATTCAACTCAATAAATAATGTACCTTCTTGTACAAGATTTGAAACACGATCATAATCATCTAATGCGAACACTTGATTATCTTCAATTGTCATTTCATGTTGAACATGTGTCAATGTAGGCGTTAAAGCTCTTTGTTGCCATTGTTCGACCCATTCCATATTTTCACATGCCTGCCAATCACCTACAATACAAAATTGACAATAGCATGCCAACTCCCTTGTCCATATTGTCCATGTGTTTGCATTCGAACTCTTAAATGAATGCCATTTTGCACTTTCATTAATTGTTTCACAATCCTGTCGAGAAAAAATATCATTTTCTTCAACTAACCAAAAGAAGCATCGAATTATTGATTTCTCACTTGTTCTTGTAGATAATTTGGTATTGCACCAATCTACAATTGTACGTGCATTTCTAAATTTTGCAGCATCCTCAAATTTTAGTTGCTCTCTAGCAAGAGCT
Organism: Sequoia sempervirens; assembly: GCA_007258455.2. Classification (NCBI taxonomy): domain Eukaryota; kingdom Viridiplantae; phylum Streptophyta; class Pinopsida; order Cupressales; family Cupressaceae; genus Sequoia; species Sequoia sempervirens. Next base: position 577 of record VDFB02240440.1, read on the forward strand.
CTTTTTACACATGCACTTGCTCCATCGTGTTCTCCCTTACCATGACCAGCTTCAAAAAAACTCCATATGTGTTGGATATTATTTTCCTTATGAACTCTACATAGCCAATAAAACATTCTAGCATTTTGAATTGACCCGTGCAATTATCTGACCATATGAGATGTTCTAGCATTTGAATTCCTCTCTCTTTTAAATTTTTATTAAATATATCAAAACAATATTGTACAAACTTAGATGAATGTAATCGATTATCACTTACATAAAAATGGTACTCTTTCAAAAAAATTCTATTATCTTCTGTACTATCTTCAGCATGTCTATAAACAATGTGAACAAATATAGCTACTTGCACTGAATTATAATATTATGATTGAATTTCTTCTTGTGGAGCAAGAGTATAATTTTCAGCAAAATCAACAATTGACAATATAGTTCCAATTGGAAATGTGTTTTTACATAAACGAAATTGATTATCAAGCCAATGAGCATTCTGAGAGTGTTGAACATATTTGGGTACAAACTTATCTTTAAATTCAGTAATAAAAGCATGCACACTAACTTTTTCCACAATTAGCTCAACACGTCTTCCAATTTTACCATCTTTTAAAGAATACTCAATATTTTTAAATTTTTTTCCATCCACTAATTGTTTTCCAAATTCATCTAAACTACTTTCATCCCTAATGAAAAGTTACCCATCTGTCATTATTCTCGAGAATGCATCCTTTCAAAATGAGTTTCCATTTAAAGAGGATTACAAAACAAACTGCTGTAAAATCTTTGATTCTTTCGGTGTATATTAATACCACAAATGTCTGCATAATTTGGTTAGCATGCAAAGATTATGCATTATATATCGAAATATATCATAATAATAATGAAATTGTACATGAGTCTTACAACAACAAGAGATTCGTTGCTTATTAATTCTAACATACCAAGGTTTACACTTTGAATGATCTTTGACTTATGCTAATATTCAATGGTAGAATTAGGCATCTAATTTTTTTTTATATAATCGGTTTGAGTCATATCTAAGAGATGCTTTGGATGAGGTTCACAATTTTGGAACCCACCCTTAATTTTAAGACATCTCTAATGTTAGGTGATACTCTTGTATTATCATACCAAAATTTTTCGATTAAAGATTTAATTTCATTAGTTAATTTCATGTCTGATCTTGGGAGTCTACCACTAAAACTCCAACATTGATTAATAGGATCTTTTTCAATACTTTCTCTTCTTTTAGCAGCTCTTATCAAAGTTCTAGGATTTAAGTTTATACATTTACTAATCTTACTTAACATTCTTTTATTTGAAGCTGTTTTATCAACTAGAGTAGTTGTTATTGCATGGCGAGCCGCATTCTTATCTTTTGATCGACTTTTCTTACCAATAACATCAATAGCATTAGCAACACTAGATATGACTTGTTCTACTGAATCATCTTTCTTTTTTGGTTTTACAAAACACCTAATTTTTTCATCACTTTTCTTATTTTAAACATTCTCATCAATTGCACCATGAGTTGACATTGGAATCCTAATTTCTTTCTATAAAAAAATATTTTATATATTTTATTTCCATAATTTCTAATTTGTCTTGAAGAAACTTTACCACGAAGGTTATTTAGCACATTTGTTTCAATTGTTAAAAAAACATTTTCACCTTCATCCATAGATGGAGTTTCATTTTCATTCACACAAGGGGTTTCATTTTCATTTTCAAATGTAAAAGGGATTTCATTCTCATTTTCATCAATATTAGGGATTTCATTCTCATTTACATTCTCATAAGATATAATTTCATCATTTTCTTGTTTCTGTATTGTTTCAACCCTAGTATTATTAATCTCATCAATTGTGTATCCAACTTCTTCTAAACAAGCAATATCAATATTATAAAAACTTGGGTTTGAAGACATACCTGGATAGATTGTTTGAATAGGTACATTTTCCATATCATTGGGAGGTGGATTTGAAGACACACCGAAGTTGTTTGCATATCATTCAAAGTTGAAGTTGAAGGCACATTGGGTTTGTCTCCATAGTTGCATTTTCTTCCATATTCACCATCTCCACATTTGCATCATCTACATTGATTTCATCATTCATGGCTTCCTCTTCGACATTCTTGGAACTAGATGCTTCCAAATCTTTCATTTGATGAATCCTTTGTCTCCTTTCCCTTTGTCTTTTTGCCTCCTTATCTTTATTTGCTTGAATTTCTTCGGGTGTCATTACCTTCCTACATCTTTTTCTTTGTCTTTTCTTATCACCCATGGTTACCAAACCCTCTTTGATGACAAAAACAATAATTCAAGAAACCTATTTTAAAATTTCCACCTCCTTCAAATATTCAAATAAAACTATGTACTATGAAGATTATTTTTTCTATAAACTTTGAAGTACAAAATCATCATGAGTACATCCCAAAATTCACTTTTTCCAAATCTTCTTGTAAAAAGTTCTTGCACTTGATTCCACTTCAGAAAATTTAACTTGCACTTTTACTCTTCCAACAATTTGAATAGAATATGCCCTGCACAAGACAAATTTGCAATAAAAAACGCAAAAAATGACATTTTCAGACCGTACTACAGAAAAATAATGTTGCAGGAAAATCGTGTTTTACCAGTATTTTTCAAATTAGGAAAAACGGCTATTATAGAAACGCGTACACGTTATGGTCTGGCAACGACCAAAACGTAACGCGTATGCGATATGAAACGCGTACGCGTTTCATTTAAATAACGCGTACGCGTTTCTATAACGCATACGCGTTATTTAAAAGTTGATCTCCCACACCAAATCTAGCCCTGGTTTTAGGCTTTGGAAAGGTTTGGCATTCCAAGCCCTAGCTTTTGACCTACAACTAAAAAACTAAGGCAAATTGAAGAAGAATGTCCAACTTTGACAACATAGATGATGGACTTTTTTTCTGAATTAGTCTATAAAATTAAAACCCATTAGAGAACACAATGTCTACTTTCTAAATATATAGTTTTTGTTAAAATTGGATTACGTTTGCTATTTTTTAATTAATTTCTAAGCAAACTAGGCCTTAAACTTGAAAGATCAGGTTTTTTTGGTTTTTTAATAACTTTGTATTGGTTGAGTTTCTTGTAAAAAAAATTATATGGTCCCAAACTTCAGACAATTCTCTACACAATGAAAAAAAAAAGAGTCAAAAAATGTTTTGTTTAGGTCCAATTATGTTGTCCGTACACGTTGATTTGAAAAAACATCAATTAAGGCCAATAAAAAATTAATAAAAAAAAATATATTCAATCAAAAATTACAAAAAAAAATCCAGCCCAAACTTCATGTTGTTAGCTCTCTTTTCCTAAAAGGAATTAGCAAAATAATTTTATTTGGGTCAAAAAGTGTTGTCCGTACACCTGCTTGGTATGGTTAAAAAACAGGGACTTTAAAAAAGTGGTTTTTATAGATCTTTATCAAAATTTAATTTCTATAAACTGGGTATTTTAATAATTTACATATTTGGAAACTAGATTCAAAATTCTAAATTTCATATTACTGACTTTTTTTAAGATTCATTGTGGAAGTGCCTCAAATTTTCAGTCCAAGTGTGACAAATTCTGAAAAACAGCAAAAACATTTCCACTTTTTGAGTTTTTTGTGTACCCAACTTCTTGCATCAACCCCATGTTAACAATATTGCATCATCAATGGCAATCTCCTCAATCTTCCAATAATTTCTAGGTCTTTGCATCTTACAATCAGTCAATTATTATATTCTAGATCTAAAATATGAATTTAAAACTTGCCAAAACATTTTCACCTTTGTTGCACCCTTGCATATTTCAATACCATGTCTTAAATTGAGAAAAATATTGAAAAATATCAACTTATAACCTATTTGCAACGAGAGAAAGAAACATTAAATAACAACATGAAAATTCAACTTTTCAATTTTTTGAACCTTGATCAAGGTCTCAGACACCCTTGGGTGACCTTTTCCTTGTATAGGTGTCTTGGAAAAATTCTACACATATTTCTATCTATGTAGTTTCATTATGTTCCTCCTTGCAGATGTCTGATTTGAAATTCTAAAACAATGTTATTAATGGTGCAAGAAAGGTGTCATTTTTCTTGATTTGTTGCAAATTTTAAAAAAATAATTGCATTTCAAATCTATAGGAAATTTTTTTATATCATATTCTCATTGGAAAAATCTTGTCTTATCATAATTCATATTCTATTCTCAAATCTCGTTGAGGATTTTGAGGGATTTTTGTTACAAGAAAATCAAAATGAGTTCATTGCCCCTCTTTTTTTGTTTTTCATTGATCCCTCTTGAGTGAGGCTAGATTAGTGAAAGATAATATGATCTTATTCAATCATGACAATCATGTTTTTTATTCTCTTGATATCTCTCCTTATTTTGATCAAGATATCTTGGTGTTAGAGGATCCAATTATTGGGTGTTATGATAATCCTATTTATTTCTCTTCCCCTACCTCTCCTACTTGGGAAGACATTATTGGACAAGAGCATGTGACCATAGACAATCATGAAAATCATAGTTGTCCTTTTCTCGATACCTCTCCTATTGGTGAAAAAGGTACCTTGGTGTTAGAAGATCCAATCATCGAGAGTAATGAGAATCTTATTTGTCCTTCTCCCTATTCTTCTCCCACTTTGGAAGATATTGTTGGACAAGATGATGATTGTTGGGCTTGTCGTTGCACCAAAATATCAACTTTTCAATGCCCGATACAAGTGTCAATTAAGATCCACAAGAGGTGGTTAGTGTTGGATGTTGTGGATATGGTTGTTGATATGTGGTTGTAATTGATGTCAACACTATTAGCACTTAGTGTATTAAAGGTTGTATGTGTCGAGGATATTGAGAAAATTGTAAAATAAAGTATTCTAGGTTCCCAATGGAACTGTGCATGTCATGAAGGTGTTTTCTTCTATGCATTGAAGATTAGTTGGTGTGGATTAAAGGGTTTATTGTTGAATGTTTCTAGATTGTCTATTGGAAGTTTTAGAGGTCCACGTGAAGTTTTGATTGTATTGTGGTTTGACAGTGTTTCTGTGGTCTCTGTCAGTGTTCCTAAATGAAGATTGTGTGATTCTATTAATCTCAGTTGTTGTGGATGCTTCTCTATATTTTCTTGGTGTTCTTTGATGTCTCTAGATCATTCTCTATCTTTGTGGTATGTCCACATTATTCAAAGAGCTCATGGTTGAAGATATTTTCTTGTGCATGTTTGGTTTTTCATGTTGGTGGTAGCATGTTGTGGATCTTTGTGGTGAAATTAATTAAATTATTTTTGTTTTGGAGATATTAATTTGGATCTCCACTATGTTGTGGCCAACCTTGGTAGATTCACATTAAAATTTTATTTCTAAATTTGGACTGACTTTGAAAATATGTTTTATTTTCTTGGCCAACTAAGTTGTGATGAAATCTCATGTAGCGGATATATAAGAGCGATTGTTTCATCGGTGTAGGGTGTGGAAAAAGTGCTCGGTGTGCTCCTATGTGCGAATATCTTTTGATTGCAGAGCAGAGTGTGAAGAAGATTGAGCGAAGTGTGGATAAGGTTTTATGAGCTTAATTGGAACTGTAATTAGGCTTGTGCAGAAGCTATTTTCTCAATTCGTACCCTTTGGATTTTAATCCTATACTATATTGTTGGGAAGTGAGCCCCTTTTGTATTTGAGTGGTGAGCTCTAGGTAGTGTGCCTGAATGCATGTGCATTCGCCTTATTATTTCTCATTATACTTTTAACAAGGTATTGTATATGCATAAAATTGGTCATATCTAATTAATCCTGGCATTTAATTAAATATTTATTATTTAATCAATTTCTCTAAAGTCCTCTACATATGATTAAATTTAATTAATTTAATTATATTGTTCATTCACTTTATTCTTCCACCTTAATTAAATAAATTCACTTTATTTAATTATTTCACATTCATATGTCTACTTAATTAAATAAATACCCTTTATTTATCTTAATTAATTATCACCTTTTGAATTTAATTAAGTCTTTTGATTTAATTAAATTTAAAATATTTCCTTTCTCCTATTCAAAATCTTTCTTATAATTAATTAAATATTTTATTTAATTAATTTCATCTACATGTCATTTCCTAAAAAAATAATTAAATATCTTTATTTAATTAATATCCTTAATATCTTTTCAAATCATAATTAAATATTTAATTTAATTATGAAATCTTTTATTATTCTTCAAATCTTAATTAAATGATTATTTAATTGAGAAAAATCTCCATGCCACCCATAAATAAATAATTGAATTTATAATTCATTATTTATCTTCTTAAATCTTTCCAAAATCCTAAAAAGATGATTTTTATCATCTCACTTATCTCTTCCATAAATAAATAATTGAATTTATAATTCATTATTTATCTTCTTAAATCTTTCCAAAATCTTCTAAAAGATTATTTTTATCATCTCATATTATCTCTTCATAGCTTTAATTAAATATCTTTATTTAATTAATGTCCTCATATCTTTTCAAATCATAATTAAATATTTTATTTAATTATGAAATCTTTTATTATTCTTCAAATCTTAATTAAATGATTATTTAATTGAGAAAAATTTCCATGTCACTCATAAATAAATAATTGAATTTATAATTCATTATTTATCTTCTTAAATCTTTCCAAAATCCTCTAAAAAGATGATTTTTATCATCTCATTTTATCTTTTACATGAAAGAAGAAACAAATCCTGCTTTCTATTTTTCTTCTATTTTTCTCTCTAGTCTTCTCCATCTTCGATTGTTCGATCTGCCTAGAATTATAACAGCCATTGATCACATCGGCCAACAAGAAGCTTTTGAAAACTCTATAAATACTACTGCAAATCCAAGCATTGGTGGGGATTAGAGATTAATTGCATTAGAGATAGGCGATTAGCATTTTAGTATTATCAGGTTTAGCATTCATAATTTCGTAATTTTACATTCTAGCAAATCATGTTTAGCTTAAGCATTTTATTCATATCTTAGCATAGCATGCATTCATCTTCAAATATCATTCTATAGGAAGACTATTTGTTGAGCCTAGCATACAATCTAAGAGCAAGCTGGAATCGACAAAAACACTGGAGATAGAGGATTATAGGACAACATCAAGGACAAAAGACTAAGTTTGCATTCTTTCTTATTTGATTTTTTGTTTTGATATAATGTCTTATTGGTGTGTTTTATTTATTATTGTTTTTAATCTACATTTCATACGCTTAAAAATTGATCACACATTTCTAGCGCCCACCGTGGGGCCTATGCCCCATTTTTAACATCTACTTGTAGGTTTTCTGACAGGTTTTCGCATTCTAAAGTTTGGCTTTTCAAAAAAAATTGCATTTTAGCGCATCCATGGGTTTATTTAGTGCATCCAAGGCTTCTTTCAACACTTTTGCAAGTCTTTCGGCACATCTAGGAATTGTTTCAATGCATCTAGGGAATAGAATGGCGCATCCATTTAGCTCACTTCATTTAAAATTGTAAAAAATAAATTTTTGCATTCTTAGATTAGTGCATTTAGGATTTCTGTTAGCGCATTTAAGGTTTGTTGTAGCACTTATGGGTTTTGTTTTAGCACATATAGGTGATCTTTTAGCGCATGCAGGTTGTAACTAAAGAGGGTTATGAGTCTGATGCCTTCTGCAGACATGATCTTTTTTTTGGCTTAAAAAGAAGCAACCCTAGGGTAGACACAACAATTTAAAATGAACCAATCCTAGGATAGACATGGATTAAAATGAAGCAATCTAGGATAGTGACCACACAATTATTTTTGCAGTTAAAATGAACCACTTGTTTTTTGTGAAGCAACATCTTCACATAGATTAAATCATTGTCATTTGGGCTCTAAAAAGAACATTGTTTCCTTTGTCTATGGCAATAGTTCTATGCTCTCCCCTTAACTAGGTGATTAGAATAACATACTTTCCTTTTCATTTTATGCAATTTTAGTGCTTTATTACATCCATTAGAGGGCCTGCTCTTGTGGGAAAAAGTACTCACCCAAGAGGAATGACCCAAGTGGGTTCAAACCAAAGCCAGGTTATTCCACCCCACTATAAAATTTAAAGCAAATATGGGGAAACCCACTTTTGTCAGTAGTGTGCAAGATAACCATCCCCAAAGCCTTTGTTCTAAAGGTTGGGAGGTCTCCTAAGGGAGTTTATTATTGCTACACCAAACAAAAACCCTTACTATGAACCTAGTGTAGAGGCCAACTGTGTTAGTTTCCAAACATCCTGATAATCACAGTGCAAGGGAAGGGAAGAATTTTTCCCCAAGACACTCACCATATAACTTCCAAGGACCATTTGCTCAGGGGATCTGCCATATCCACTTCCATCACTCTGAGTACGTGCCTAGGAAAGAAAAAACATGGGCGCCCCTTCGGGGTTGACACGACTGTGTGAGTCGATGCGGTTCTAAGATGTGGGTTGTGGTTATTATGATGACCTACTTGAGTACTAAGAGTGAGTATACCTAAATTTTCTTTTATGTGCAAAACTTGTGAAAACACTTTTGAAAAACATTTTGAACATACACTTGATGTTTAGTATAGGGCTTAAAAACAACTGTTTTCAAAGTGTTTGATGTGTTTTCAATCACATTAATTTAGATAAAAGATCATCCAAAATGAACATGTAAAATTTCAGCTAAAACTATTCAAAACTGTTTAGAAAACTGCTTTGGAAAACTATTTTAGCGCATAAAGGGTATATCTCAATGCATAAGAGGTCTGTTCTAGTGCATTCACTAGTTAGTTTAGTGCATTTAGATCCTGTTTTTTTGCATTGAGTGTTTTAGCGCATAGGCTAAATATTTTGTGAATAGTTTTTGGCCACTATCAAAACATTTTTCTATAGTGCATCTGAGACATATTGTAGCTCATCTGAGGTCTATTGTAGTGCATATGCCTATTTATGCAACACATATAAGTTACAAAGTAGCGCATCTTTCACTTTCCAAATTGTTACTTTTGACAAATCTGAGTTTGTAACATCTTCGGTTCAGTAGCATTTTGACATTTCTCTCATGCTTAGAGAGTGGAAATCAACCAAATTTGTCAGGAAATCAATTTCTAATAGGATCAAGAAACCTACGAAACATTTAGGTTACAAGAAAATCATGCAATGAAGAAAGTTTTTGTATAAAAGTCGAAATGTCTTTCTCCATTACCGTAAGTTTCTCCATAGGTACCAATATTTTGCTAGGGAGTTTACTAATGAGTATGTTGTAGATCCTTTATATTCATGAACCTATTTTCAGAGAAGAGCTCTATCACAATGACACAATCACAATCAACCTCTTAACTTCGATTATCTACCACAACCTTCCATTGAATATCCAACACATCCCAGTCAAATCCTTCAGTGAATTTAATTAGGCTATACTTATCATTCTTCAAAAACAAGGATGAAATCTTAAAAGTGCACCTTTCAAAACAAATTCCTTATTCAACTTCCCCAATAGGATTCTAACATCCTTCATCCTTGGAAGCCACAATCAAGAATTAGGAACATCTTTGATCATATCATAATATTTTCATCTTATCGGATCAAAACACCATCATTTTCGCACTTATCAAACTATGATCTAAGTCTAGAAGAACATTTCAAAATTATATGCCTATTTTTACAAGATCTCAATACAATCAGCTTAAAGAGGATATTCAACAAGAAGATCATACTCAAAGAACTCAAGAAGAAGGTGAGAGTAGCAATCCCCTTTATAGTGTGAGTCGTAATCCCCTTTTTAGTGACAACATGGGTGAAAGAGAAAAAAATCTGTTCCCCTTCAACATAGATATGAGCAGGACTTCTGTAGATAGTGATGATGAACGAGATGAGGAAAATCACCTTAGAGAGGCTGAGCAAGATCCCAAATTTCACAAAGCCTTAGAAAATATCTTAGAATGCAACAAAGAGAAATATTTCCTATATTTGGCTGACAAAGGAGCTAAATTCCCTCATGATTTTGTTACTGAGAACTTAAAGAGAATTATTAATGAAACACCCTTGTCTAATCTTAGTGCCTTGTCTTAATAGATTAAGACACTTCAAGGACAAATTAAATACACGCAAGGGGCAACCACAATGAAGACATATGCTCTTGATGACATCTTTCCTTATCCTTTTGACCGACATCTCAACATGATCCCATTTCCCAAACATTGTGAAATCCCAAAGTTTGATCGTTATAATGGGAAATCAGATCCAATCGATCATATCAAAGATTTCCAAAATATTAATTTAGAGTTTTCTCATGAGGACACATACTTGATGCATTTGTTTCCTAGGAGTCTTGGAGGCCAATCTATGGAATGTCTATTGAAAATCACACTGCTTGTCAAGACATTTGAGGAATTGATTAACGAGTTGATATCACAATATTCCTACAACATACAACATCAAATAACCATGATTGATCTCTGCAAGGCTAAACAGAAACTTGGTGAACCATTCATTACATTTCTTCAGAGATGGAGAATATTTTTCACTAGATACCCACGTCATGTTCCTGAAAAGGAAAAGATCACCACTTTCATAAATAACTTAGATCAAGAGATGAGCTATCATCTTAATCTTCATTGTCCTCCCTCTTTTCAGAAATTGATTGAAAATTCCATCACCATTGAAAGTGCTTTAATCTAGAGAGGGATAATAAAACTTGACAAGGATAATCCTAGCTCTTCAAATCACCACAATGACAATTCTAAGTTTTAGACTCGCAACAAAAATGTGGCAAATGATGGTGTTGTAGATGCGAATCATGTCTCGACTAAGCCATTTGTTCTTAGTACTCCAAATGCTCCTCACAACAATAACTATAACAATGTCAACTCAGTCACAAATCAAGGAAACAATCCTCCTCCGCCAAGGAATAACGTGAATCAAAATTTTACTCTCAATCAACGGAATGCCAATAATCAAGGATACCATGGAAATAACAACAATACCTTAGGAAATACCTTGAACACAAATCCACAACAATCTTCGTTCTTCTCTAGTAGAAGAAATTTTACTCCACTAGGTCAATCTTTAGAATCTGCATTCAAAGAGTTGATGGCTAAAAATGTTCTTACTTTTCTGCCTCAATGCAACTTCGAACCCAGTGTGAAACCTCCATCATGGAATGATGCATACTATTGTGACTATCATTAATGCAAGGGCCATCATACAAATAATTTTCAAGCCTTGAAGAATGTAGTCCAAGATTTGATAGAAAATGGCACCATCACAATAGGACACCAACAAACAAATGAAGATCATCAAGAATTTAAAGACCCTCTTTCAAACTATGAAAAAGTGAAATCTTCTTCATCAAAAAACAAAGGAAATAATGTAAAATAAGTCTATGAGACTACCATTCTTAACATTTATGTAGTTCATAATCAAATTCATGATAAACAAGACATTATACCAGCTAATTTGAAAGTTTGTCAATCCCAAGCTATGGTGGGACACTCCACCACACCTCATTGCCTATCATTTATTGAAAATGATGATGCATCACTCACCCATCCACATAATGCTCCACTTCATATTGAGGTTTTGATCCATAAATGTCTAGTCAAACATGTTTTAATAGATGGAGGAGTTTTTTTAAATATCTTCTCTTTAAAGTTTATACATGCATTGGGATATCCAAAAGAAGAAATTGATTCTAGTAACAAGAGTACCATGAAGGCATATGAGGAAGAGGAACGTTCATCTAAAGGATTAGTTATTTTACCAATCCGAGTTGGACCTATGGTGAAGGATGTGGTTTTCCAAGTCCTTGATCTCCCACTGCCTTATAATATTCTCCTTGGAAGACCTCAGATACATGAAATGCAAGTAGTGTCCTCTACATACCATCAATTCTTGAAATTCCCTCATGATGGAGTTGAAATCACCATACAAGGAGATCTTAATCCTTCCATACCTTGTCATAATCTGAATCCTAAAGTTGAAATCACCATTCCTAGCAAAATTGAAGCACTACATACTCAAGCATTTGTTGATCCTGAATCTTCACAAACATCCACTTCATCCATTGCAATATCAAATTCTAAGGTCCAAATCCATGATCTGGGAAATGGAGAATGCCGTTTGGAAAATTTGCTAGTAAAAGATACAACTACTATAGTTCAGAAGGGCCAGATTTCTAATAATGATGTTGAGACAACTACAAAAGGAATACAAAAAGATGACCATGCTAAGATTGAAACCAATTGGGATCTTGATGATACACCTACCTGTTCCATATCTACTACCACTCAATCTTTTCATATCACTGATAATCCACTATTTGATCAAAACTTCTATGATAACCCACTCTTTGATCATGATCTCACTAAGGATATCCAACCATCATCCTTCCATTCCACTTGCCCTGGACTAGGATATGAATATCCTATTGTGGCCTCTACAAATCCATCTTGCCAGGTCGCTAAGGATGTGCAAGCTTCCTTTGATGTTAGTCCTACCGAAAAGGATAGTCTCAAAGACTCTGTTGATGACATCACTAATCCTTCCATCTCACCTACATCCATCCACCTTATAGACATGGATCAACAAGTATCATTCAAAGAAAATATAAAGGGATTAATTCAAGAATCAAAGGTCAAAATGCCTTTTTCAAAGGGAGATCTAAAATCAAAAGAAATCTTGCAAAGAAAGAAAGATCAAGAAAAGTCCCTTATCCAATATAAAAAGCTATTGGATAAATCAAAAACAAAGAAACATCCATAGAAGTCCACTAGCCAAAATCAAAATCTATCAGAAAAATCAAAAATAAAAGTCAAAAATAAAAGCAAGCAAAAGTCGATCTCCAAACATGCCTCTCCCTCAAAAATCACTGGGGGCATCTATTAAGAAAGAAAATCAAAGAAATAATTTGTTGATCTAAGGTCTTCATCCACCTTATTATCACTCATACCATATAGTCCTTTCCACCCATCCATGTTCACATACCCATCATATCATTACACCTCCATTGGTGATTTCTTTCGATGCATCTTTGATGACGACCCCTTCATGTACTATAACTCATTGGTTGCTCAAGCTCCTTTTTGAAAAATGCCTGATGGCCCACATAGTGTGCACATTAGGGATCCTATCCTAGCCTCTTCCATTCACTACATTTATCATCCTTCATACTTTCCACTCATACTCCTCATTTTTATTAAGTCCTTTCATCCAACACAGTCATCCACACAGGGGAACGGCATTGTCAAGGTGGTCTATGGATTTGGCATTTATCAATTCTATATCTAGCTTTAGAGTGCACAGAAAAAATCCTAAAGAAATACAAAAAATTAGAAAAAGTCTTGAAGAAATCCAAAAAATAACAGCAAAA
>VDFB02240441.1:0-21747 GCA_007258455.2 Sequoia sempervirens
AAAACTCTTCAATAAATAAAATAACTCAAGATTGATATCTTAAACATATATATTTAAAATAGCCCCCAAAACAAAAATAACTATTCAAAATAAAATAATTATTAAATAATTTAAAAATAAAATAACTATTAATATAGATACTTTAACTTATACATTTAAGTTCTAGATTTTTTAAAAATAAATATGAACTCTGCATCCTTACTCCACAATCTCTCAATGATTATTATATTAATTTTTTAATCTTATAAAAATATTACTCCATCAAATCCTACCAAATGTAAAGTGACAAAGAGAAAGCGAGTTTTTACTTAATTTTTAATTTTTATTATCAATTTATTTACTTGTTTAAATAATAAAATTAATAATAAGACAATAATACATGAATAAAATTGCCTAGAAAATATTAAAAAAATATAATAAAATTATAAATATGAAGTTTTTTTTTTTGATATGTAAGCAAGGATTTATATTAATTTGTAAAAAGAAAGTTTACATAGATAGTCCCCTAGACAAGATTTACTGTATTGCTATATCTAGACTGAAACTGACTGAACTACCACCCTAGCAACATTGTTTACAAAACATCCACATAGGGATAGACACCTTTCCTTGTTTAAACTGAAATTAATTGGACACTACTACCGTCTATATTATATACCATATCCACTATACCTAGATACACCCAAACCATCAAACATACCAAAAAATAGATCTTTCACTTGACACAACCCTTAACTAGCTCCAACACCAAACCTATCCATCTCCAAGAAGCCATTCATGCAAGCAAAGGCTCTAAAATCTGAAACCCAATGGCCATGTTGCGCAGGAGGAAGCTTGAGCACCCACAACAGATAATCTAGACCAAGCGCCACCAACTCCCTGTGAACACTAGTGCCATCCCTTTGAAATCCAATAGGAAGGGATAGTATTTGATCACCTCTCTTAGAACATAGAGCAATCTCATATCTCACGGTCTGGGAATACCCATTCCAGGGGATGCCACATATAACATAGCCTCCAATCCCACCAATAAATCCACATAGAAGAGCCTCTTCATCAGCACCTTAGCCTCCCTTTTGCCCAGCCTAATTTCTAAAACTGATGCTAGGAACCATGAGGTTATGTTCGTGTTGACCTTGTAAGACTCATCATCCTCTAGGAAGCTCTTCCCCAATATCATCTTCACTATGACCAAAATGAGAGTATTGTACTTCTTTAATATTCTTTTGAGGCGTTGGTCCGTGATCGAACCAAAAAATGCCATTTGCCTACCAAAGCTCATTAAGCAAATTATAGTGATGGCCTCAAAGCTTGTTAAGGTCTCTAAAGACATTCGAATCACAAACTTCGATCTCTCCATGAATTTCCTGTGAAATAGAAATTCCCAACACTAGACACACACCACACAAAAACACAAACCCTGATGCAACAATGAAGTTAATTAGCAAACCCATCCACCTATAAATAAAAATGTGGTTTTTTGTCATCATTTCACACCATTATGGATCTAACATGTATTAACCATGCCATGTAGGGAGCTATCCCATCACCACTACTAAGGCACCAACTTGCATGTATGAAGCAATTTGACAAGACCCAACAAAGGTGATGACTTGATAGCCCAAATTCCCAAATGCTAACTTTGTATAATGCTTGATGTTTTTATCATTGTGTTGATAATAAAGAGGGATTTGACAACTGCCATTTCTTGCCACGTCTTCAAAGCCAACCCCACATCGTTAGTCCTGTTTGGTGATCCCATATAATTCACCATCACCGAGGTGGCAGGAATGAAGTGTCAGGTTAAAGTGCCAAGTGTGCCCTCCCTTGCATTTAGTTTCTTGCCTGCTATCTGTAGGAACCCCGACCTTTCCACAATAGTATGTGTGGAAATGGTGCCCACCCAACCACCCACATAAATATGAAGTTATTAACATTATTACTATTATCATATAATAATAAGATATAATGAGTTAATTTGTAATAAAAGGTTACAATTCTAGTTATTAATTATTTATATATAAATATTATATAAAAAATAATTTAATAAATATTAAAAATCAAAAGTTAATTAGAAATATTAGTAAATTATTTAATATTTATATTATAATATTATAATAATAAATTTTGGTAAGAAATTAAAAAAAATCTTATATCATTTAAAAATAAATAAAAATAATTAACATAAAATTTAAAAATCAATCAATTAATAATTATTATATATTTTTAATAAATTTATTATTTAAGTGTGCATATACTATTTATAAAGTATGGTTTTTTTATGCTATTGCAATAATTTAAAAATATTATTAAATGATAATAAAGAGATAATTATTATAATTATAAAATATTATATAAGAT
Source organism: Sequoia sempervirens (assembly GCA_007258455.2). NCBI lineage: Eukaryota > Viridiplantae > Streptophyta > Pinopsida > Cupressales > Cupressaceae > Sequoia > Sequoia sempervirens. Next base: position 2,362 of record VDFB02240441.1, read on the forward strand.
GTAAAAAAGAATATTACTAAATTTTAAAAATATGAGAAAAATATTAATATAATTTTAATATTAAATTAGAGTTAAAATAAAAAATATGAAGTTAATATTAAAATTTTAAATATAAAGTTGGAATTGTAATATTAAACTATAAGATTATTAAAAAATATTAATAATTCACAATCAATTATAAATAAGATATTGAAAGTGTTTAATATTATGCAAAGGAAATTAAATATTAGAAATAAAAAATTAATTAAAAATATTAGTAATTTTTTATATTATGTTTGTAAGAAATAAAAATAAATCTTATTTCATTTAAAAATAAATAAAAATAATATTGAAGTTATGGATGCGCTATCGATTGCTATAGAAAGGAAGAGTTTTAGGAAGTTTTTTGTGCATCATCCCTTTGTTAAGGATGTTGATACGTCTGTTGTTTGGGAAAAATCTACAAAACAATGGAATTTGCATGCACGAGTGGGGGGAGGGGGCGGGAAGGGGCATGGGAGTGTAAATTCCCCCCATCAAAGTTTGTCCTCTTGCGCGTAGCCTCAATGCACAAGTCTCTTTAGACCCATCACAATGGGAAGATGCATGTCAACTTTGGATCAATGATGCCAAGGATTTCAACAACATTTGGCCACTTTGTTAATGGCTCCCAAAGTTGAGTTGCTCTATCTAATAAGGGTTTTTTTGGAGGCTACCACACTTAGGTGCATACCCCCAAAAAAATTCCAAGAACTCAACAACAAAGCGTTTAAAGGAAAAAAAACCCCATTTAAAGCATAGGTGTGCCCTTAGAAATAAATTTAGAAAATAAAGTTAAAGAAGAGATAGTTGAAAATAAGGATTTTTTGAAAAGCATGGGTTGATAGGAATGTTTAGCCATTTATGGCCCTACCTCCTAGACCTGCATCAGTGGATCATTGAATCCTAGTAGTATATTATGATAGAAAAACTTGAAATCTATCCCTTTTCTTGTGGTTTCTTCATGGTGATTTTTGATAGCGTGAAGGATCAAAACACCATCCTTCGCACTTTGTGTGCATGGGGACAACACTTGCTCATGTTAAAAATGTGACACCCTTCAATTTCTGCTTCTACAAAATCCTTTGATATTATGCCCATTTGGGTACATCTTTTGAATCTTCCACTTCATTTCTAGGTTAAGGCATGTTTTGAAGTGATTGGAAATTCATTGTCAATTTCTTGGCTACAAACAATGAATCCGTTGATTTTATGCACACAACCTATGCTAGCATATTAGTTGATCTAGACACTTCAAAAGACCTTCCAACAAAAATAATCTTAAGGGTTAATGACCAATGTTGGTCCCAAACCTTGGACTGTAAGGGACTGGCTTTTCAATGTAGAAGATGTTTTAGTACTGTGCATCTTGTAGTAGAATGTTCTAGCCCCAAAGAAAAATTAGATTGACAGGCCACATGGTGGAAAGATATTGCTCCATATCACTACACTATTTTTTTCCCAGAGGAAGAACAAGAGCCTTCTCTCGTGCCTTTGCCGAATAAGGGTAATGCAAATGCACATTAGGATTCTCCTCAAGGCAAGGAAATGTCAACAACGAAAAAATTCAATAGTGTCAAAAGATGATCGGTTGCAATTTGTGGATGAATGTGGAAAATCCACTCCAATGGCTAAATCTCTTCATCCAAATTTAGCGTCTTAGAGTGAAGAACAAAGTAATGACACATGGGAAATAGTGCATAAGATAAAGAAAGTATCCTACAAAAGGGATGAGGCCGGACATAATATGCACATGCGGTCTCACTCCAAAAATTGTGATAATTCTTCCAAATGGTCTTAAATTGTAATTTTAGGATCTTTAAAGTTTAATCTTATGCAACTCTAGTTACATAGATTATGACCCTTTGATACAAGACAAAGAGAGCAAAAAATTCATACCATTTGATGCAAGAACAAAGAGAGCAACAATTTCATACCATTTGATGCAAGAACAAAGAGATCAATAATTTCATACCATTTGATGCAACAACAAAGAGAGCAACAATTTCACCCTTGAGATTTTTGATGCATAATAGGAAAACATAATAAATAATAAATATGAATTCATTATATTAAACCAATGTGCTTGCAACAAAAATAATTCACAATAGCTTCCACATCTCCAAACTATGCCAATCCGGTAACATCAACCTATAGGCAAACACAAGCAAACTTCTTATTTTCTTGAAAACATCTACATGCAACCCAAAATATGATTCTTGCTCTCTTTGAGTAGAAAAAGAAATTGCAACACACCTCAAATGGCACCAAATCCTCATTCCCTCAAAAAAATCACCATTTTCACACATTCGTTGCATCTCTTTTCCTATTCCAAAGCTTCTTAAAACCCATCACTTTTTTCCTATCATTGCTCCCTCATTAACATGATTTTTCTAGAATGATTTTTGGGCTTTATCCTCCTCCTTCCCAACTCTCTGGAACATTTTGATTTTTTATGCATAGTTTATTGAGACTAGGTCTCATAGTTGCAACCTCAGACCATCTCCCTCTCCAATGCATGCATTTGATTCTTCTCCATCATTTTTTTCCAAATTATCTTGTCACCATTTCAATTCCATAATTTTTCTTCCTGGTGCCCAACTCCCTCCATTTCCAAATAATTGTAGATTTTTAAATTTAATGAGGAGTTACATATGCCAAAAATGGTCTCCCCATGTTTGGGCGTGGGGTTTTTATGAAACTCCCCAAGATGTAATCAATTACCATTTTTCTAGCACCTCCAATTTAATTTGAATTTAAATTCAAATGAAAATTATTTGAATCCAATTTTGAGGAGTTATGAGGAGAATGAAATTTAAATAAGATCATGCCTACATATACAACCAAAGCCAAAATCAAAGGAAAAACATTTTTTTTTTTTGTGTGCAGGATTGTTTGCACACTTAGATGCTCCTGCATCAAACGACCTGGGTAAGAGTAATGTTTCATGAGTTGAAAACTCATGAACATTTGAAGACCATATGTTTGCTTCAAGGATCCATCGTTTTTCTTTATTTTCCTGAAATTTCCTCTTTCTCTTCGTCCAACATCTTGTCGACATATTCACCATCCTCCTCCAAAGAATCTTTCCTTCTCGCTTCTCCTCTTTCATGGTTTTTGTCCCATCACAAATTGAACACCTCCACCAAATCTCACATATGACATCCTCTACAACTTCTACATATAAATATGCTACATCCACACACTAATTTGCAACTACATAATCTCTCTTTCTATCTTCTTGCACTGACTCCTTATGCAAATCCACATCAACTTTTTCATCATAAAATTAAAAAAAAAAAGTTACCTCTTCATCAATTTGATGCTTCATGTCCACCAACATGTCTTTATTATACTCTTCCTCTGCTACTGCAACTTCTACCTCAACATCATTTGTTGCAATTTCTTTCACCGGGTTTGTACTTTCATTCTTCTCAAGATTCTCATTTGATTTGAACATCTCCTCTATTTTCATGATCTCCTTTGCAAGAAACAAATCCTCCTTATCAGGTTCTCTGTCAAACATAGGGCCTCTGCAAATCTTTGTATTCCTATTCTTCTCCTCATCTCCACTCCTTTCCTCCTTCACATCTTCTAAAATATATGCCTCTACTATAACTCTTTTCTTCTTCTTGTTATTGACAATCTCTCCACACTGCAAGGTTTCCAACCTATCCAATCTCGCATGTATATCAACTATCATCCACAAATCTCTCTTTCGATACTACCTCCATCCATCCCATATCACATGTTCCTTCCTCACAAATATCTTCATCCTTCTCATTGCTGCAGCCTTTCACAATTCACATCCCACATTCTGAAAACAATTTCATAACTTCTAGCTCTTAATTTCTCAGGGCTTCACTCTACCTATAACAATCCTCACATGAGCTCTTCTCTACCGCCTTCTCTACTCTACTTGCAGTTCCTGGCATAGGCTGCCTCATGTTCGACGCTCTGCCTATGCACTCAAAATCTCTGGCTCTAATTTGATGCAAGAATAAAGAGAGAAAAAAAATCATACCATTTGATGCAATAACAAAGAGAGCAACAATTTCATACCAATTGATGTAAGAACAAAGAGAGCAACAATTTCATACCATTTGATGCAACAATAAAGAGAGCAACAATTTTGCCTATGAGATTTTTGAATGCATAATAGGAAAACACAATAAATTTGAAATATAAATTTATTATATTGAATCAATATGCTTGCAACAACAATATGTTACAATAACTTCCACATCTCCAAACTATGCCAATCTGACAACACCAACCTACATGCAAACACAAGAAAACTTCTTATTTTCTGGAAAACACCTACATACAACCCAAAATTTGATCCTTGCTCTCTTTGAGCAGTAAAAAGCACCTGCAACACACCTCCAATGCCATCAAATCCTCCTTCCCTCAAAACAATCACCATTTTCACACATTCATTGCATCTCTTTTCCCATCCCAAAGCTTCTTAAAACTCGTCAGTTTCTACCTATCATTGCTCCCTCATTAGCATAAATTTTCTAGAATGATTTTTGGGTTTTATGCTCCTCCTTCCTAACTTTCTGGAACATGTTTAATTTCTCAATTTTGTTAAGACATGAGAAAGTTATGCATAGTTTACTGAGACTGGGTCTCATAGTTGCAACCTCAGACCATCTCCCTCCCCAATGCATGCATTTGATTCGATTCTTCTCCATCATCTTTTTTACCTGCACAATTAATTTATTTTTTCCAAATTATCCTATCACCATTTCAATTCCATAATTTCTTTTCCTGGTGCCTAGCTCCTTCCACTTCCAAATAATTGTAGATTTTTATATTTAATGAGGAGTTACATATGTCAAAAATGGCCTCCTCATGTTGGGCATGGGGTTCTTGTGAAACTCCCCAAGATGTAATCAATTACCATTTTTCCAACACCTCCAATTTTCATAGGAGCAATCACTTATTTACATATTTTCTGAATATTTTATGGGATTTGACTTCTTTAAACTTATTCACCGAACAACTAAAATAAAATAAAATAATTATAATATAAAATATAAATGATTTTCTTTTGATGAGTACTTTGCTACTTTCGGATAACCCATTAGTAATTCTAGAGCTAATACTGCACCAAATCAGAGCTCTTGGAAGAGATGTTTTTAAAAAAAATTCTTAAACTATATATATATATATAAATAATGACATGCTAAAACATAAAATATTATTTAAGTATGCATATCTTACATATGAAATATGACTTTTATGACTATTTTTCTTCTTAGAATGATGGATATTAGAATAGCTGCTTCCTGTAAATAGGGTGTAAAAAATAATTTTTTAAAATATTTTTGATTGAAAAAACTTCATCTTGACTTTTAAAAGAAATACCTAAAAGAGTTGACAAAAATGATTGACCATCTTTCACGTGATTTGTTCAAAACAACTATAGTAATTCCAAATTAGGGACTGAACCAGTTTTATTAGGTAAAAAGGTGAAGCTTCGATGAAGTATTTAACATAATTTTACAGCTGAAAAAATTTCACCGCTACTAGTTCAATCATGTTTGTTCGGAAGGCATGTGAGCCACCTCAACGCCTATGTGTCTCTGTTTGACACACCAAATATTTTCAAAGCCCCAAAACAATGGCAGCACAGAATACGTGCAACAGTAGCAACTAAAAATTAGCTTGTTCATTCTCTTTATTTACATTGGGCCAAATAATGGTATGATTAGGGAGAAGCCTCTGTGTTAGGCAAGACAGAAGAAGACTCAAATGCCTGCTTGTTTCTTTAAGTTTATTCCAATTACTACTACAGATGTGATGTTCACACTGTCCTTCCTCTATTTCAGATTCAGTCATTGACGAGGGGCATGAATTGGGACTCTTGCCCTACGAATTTAGGCATTTTCAGACAGTACCACTGTACCCCGAAAATGAGTCTGAATCCACGCGACGAAAACAAAGGAGGACAAGAGAAGACAACAGGCACATCCTGATATACAAAATGAGCAGACTAGAGGTCCTGGAATCGGCGCTCGGATATGGTATGCATGTTTAAATTATTTCAATTCATTTGTTTGATCAAATTCATTAAATGGTCTTGTGAGTTTAATTCGGGGAATTTCGGGTTTTCGACAACCAAAATTAGGGGTGGACAGAGGCAGCCATGGTAGCGAAGGGGCAAAAGATGTGGAGTATTTCACCCTCAATTGTCGGTGCATTTCTAGGAAGGAAGCTGCACTTGTTGAGATATGCATTCTTTGTATTTAATTTTTTGTTGGATCAAATTAGAACCGAGCTACTTCAATTATACTTTTCAGTCTTTGTATAGGTATGCCATTTTTTTTGGCTTATATACACGACTTATTTCTTGGTGCTAAGAAAGAACTTAGTTTTCTACGATGCTGTTTGTAAAGAGTACACATACTCTACCCCACCCCCCATTCTGGAGTCAAACGCGTGCCTTCTCCTCTCTGGAGTACGCAGCCTGTACTATCCAATGTTTTCTTCAGCATCTATCAAACTCCATTATTACAGCAACTGCTTTAAAGGCACAGGGTCACCTGATTAAAAGTGTTTAAAACACATGCCATTACATGACTCTAATAATCTCCTTTTCATTGGGATTTAACCTCGTGTAATTGCACATTGTTTTAACCAACTTCCCAAGATGATCCTTGGGCTTAAAGGAGTCATGTCTGTTGGGTCTTGAACTTAGGTCATTATTGCTATAGCTAACTACTTCATTAAAAAATTCTATGTTTCTGCAGTGCTTGTTTGTTGAAGAAGATTTATTTGGATTGTTTGTAAATGGTAGTCCAACAGGCTATTTTTCTTTCTTTCTTTATTTGTTCCACATAAATTTAAAAGTGGAGAAGGTACTTAATGTCATTTAATACCCTTTTTCTCATATGATTATTGGGAGCGTGTCCAGTGAGTTTGAACCTGGGGCTTGCTGATTGGATCCTTTCTTCTGAAATTTCCTTTGTAAGACAGCGATAATAAGTAGTCTAGTCAGTTGGGCCATGGTTCACAGGTGAAGCGATTTGATTTGGCTGTTATAAATTTGCCAGGGTTTCAGTCCTGCAGAATGCTAGGTCTTACTTGTTAAATGAAGGAGTTAAGGGTGGATTTCACTGGAATTGTTATCTCTGAAGCTAGGAATCTAAACCGAAAGGTAGTAAAGTTGTTTCTACTTTGTATAGCTTCTACAAGGTTGATTCTTAGAATTTTATCTGAAACATAAAACATCTTATATCACTTTGATTATGTATTTCTAGCCATGAGAGTAAACTTGTACGCAGCTTGGATAGGTAACTGAATGAAAATTTGGGTTTATTCTTGTTTCTAAGGATCTAGTCTTCTCATGTTCTAAGAAATAAATTTGGGTGTAAAGTTTTTGAAGTGTCATTTCGAGGGTAGATAGGTTTGAATATCCTCAGTCATTATGAAACATGATTGATTTTGGTGGCAAGGATCAATTTTCTAGTCTAGATCAACGATTATTTAAATTTTTGGCATTGATTTGACATGGAAGAAGATCAAACTCTGGGGATTACTCAGCAAAAACCTCGGAATTCTTAGTTACTATAAACAATCGGGAAGGTTACTATAAACATTTTTTCTATGAGACTTTTTGTTGAGCTGCATGTTGATCATCCCCGAGTTTGACTGAATTCAATGGCTTTGTTTGAGTCTGCACATCTCATATAAATTGGGTCATTTGGGCACTGAGCTGAATGTTTTTTTTGAGTACTAAGAAAGAACTCACAGGTCTCGTGAATTCATTGTCAATTGTGTGACTTTGGTTGTGATTGATAGTGCTTTGGCAGATAATACCACGACGACCTTAAGTCTCTTATGGCTATATTTTTTCATGTGACTGGTAATCAGAGTCTCCATTGTGTTTGAGAGCTGTAGGATGAACACTTTACAAAGATTGAATATGCTATAGTGCTTGGTTTATCATGTTCAAAAAACGTGGTATATCTGAGATAAGGGAGTGGGAGGGGAGTGCTTACGAAAGTTTGAGCTTTAGTAAAATTTTTAGGACAATGAACATATTGAATTATATGTCACCGTAAAGAATCATAAATCCAATATCATGCAACAAGATAATTACCTAAATATACTGAGAAGACATTTTAAAATTTTAGAGTTTGATCTAAAATAACTGCGGTGCCCTGATCCACGCCCCATAAATGGTCCACACTATCAAAAAATTCTTGAAGGGACCATATTACATGTGTTACCAGAATTTTCCATTTGCATTATCACACTTAATTAGCAAATTATTTGTAGCACTTGAGAAATAAAGCATAGGCACATGATGGGAAGCAATGAACCCACAAGAGCAAATGCAAACATATGTAACTCAAACTATGGGCATTTTCTTCATGCCTACTTTTAATCAGGTTATGACACAAGCTACCTCATTGACAGCTATAAATAGTTAGAATAATGTTGAAACATACATGGAGATCCTCTAGAAAACATGGTAATTTTGGGCACATCTGTATAGATTCCTGAAGTACAACCTCCTTTGGAGTTTGCCCAGGCTTACGTGCATGCACACCAATCTTGTAGAGATGGTATTCAATGTACTTTTCTTTCTTAAATGTTCTATGAATTGCTTATCACTTGAATTCCCAAACTGTTGGGAAAATGTGTCTCAACCTTGCAATTATATACAATTTATTGTTGATAGGATGTATCGTTGTTACCCCAAGTTTCCGGACGGACGGCAGATGAAGGGACGAGTCCCCAAGTTTCCATTTTGAGGCCAAAAATTAGTGGGACTCAAGTAGGGACGGTTATATAAAAATATAGGAAAATTTTAAATATTCAATAGATAACATGAATAAGGCATGCATAATACATATTATAGAACATTAACATATAACATTTGTGTTCAACATTATGCCAATACTCAATACGCATTCAACATTAACATACAGTTACACGAATCATGAAACAACCTCCAAGTTATAATTTATAAACTTATATAAAAATGCCCAAAGGCTACATTGGTGCCATATAGTTTTAAAGTTTTAGTTTGCTATGAAAATCAAAATACAATATCATATGTCAAACTCAATAATGAATACAAATTTACAAAATAAACAAAGAGCACTGCTGCCCCTAATCATCTCTCATAACTGCATCAAAATCAGAGTCATCCTCTGAGTCACTGCCACTGTAATGCTCCTCCTCAGCCAATGGGACCCCAACCAAGCCCTCAGCTATCTTCTCCTCATCTACCTGAGTCGCGTCCTCGGGATCAATATCCCACCGTAGAGCTAGAGTCTGTCGATCCTGAAGCCGAAGAGCACTATGAACGGCCACTAGCTTCTCCGCTCGTCTAGAGGTAAGTCTATTCCTCTTGAGGGAGTGGATAAAGCTATATGTGGACCAATTCCTCTCTGCAGCAGAGGAACTAGCAACCTATGCAAGAAGGCGAGTGGCGAGTATCTTCAACTGCGGTGTATCTCTCCCATGATAGGTCCACCATCCAATAGGGTTCGCTTGAGCTAATATAGCTCTATCCAACCTTGCCTGTGGTTTGCTCAAGTTTGGGCCATTAAGATTAGCAAAGTCTAGAAATTGTGACTGAAGTAGTGAAGCTTGCTCGGCTGGATAAATCTTTTCAATGGCCCATGTGAACCCATCTAAAACCTCAGCATCATCACATGGAGGCACCCTACCATCCCTTGGTGCATACCATTTTGGATTTAGAGCAAAGGCAGCCATATGAAGCGGGGTGTTCATTGTATTCCGCCTCCGCGTCACAATGGGCCTAATGTGTTGCTCATATAAATCCAAAGTGGGGTCCTTTGCCAAAATAACTTGCCTGATCTTCCCAAGCTTAGTGTCAAATGTCTCATATATCTCTCCAAGACTAGGAGAGTCTGTATTAGCATATCTAATGACATCTACAATGGGCGAGATAAAGGAGCAAATATATCTGCAAAATGCAAACAAAAAGTTCAAAATAATTAGTTGACAAGTTATTTGACATGTTAGAAACTTCAAAAGTTGGAACATTAGACAATAAAATTAAAATATTAAAATCAGAAATTTAATATGAAAATCAGCCATCTAATATGTCTTACCTCACATTGGCCCACCAATCATCATCGAGGATCTTTTGTTTGATGCTCTTTTCTTAAGTAGAACTTGCATTAGGCCATCTAGTCCACTCAACATTGACCATCATCAATTGTAGAGGCTCATGCACCTCAACCATCCTCTCCAATAGGATGAAGTATGTGGCATATCTACATTCATTAATTCAATGATTCATTAAAAAATAAAAATTTAAAACACAATCAGATTATGAATACAAATTGAAAGTGAAACAAAATGAAGTAAATGGCATACCTTGTATCAACAGGTTTGAGAAACTCCTTCTTTGAAAATGTCCTGAAAAGAGCAAGTGAGGTGTGGTGGTTGCAAATGAACATCTAAATTTCTCTAGCTTTTGCCACCGTTTTCTTCACCCAATCCATCTTCCCTATGTCTTTCAATGCATTGTTCAATGCATGAACACAACATGGGGTCCAAAATATGTGCCTGTAAGTACCCTCCACCATCAACCCAGCCGATTTGCACACACGTGCTGAATCGGTGATCACCTGCACCACATTTGCAGCCCCAACCTCCTCTATGGCATCTCTCAAAATGGAAAACTGGAAGTCAGCATCCTTATGTCTCCCTGAACAATCTACGACTCTAAGAAAATAAGAACCAACAGGGCATGTGACTATGACATTGATGAGTGGCCAACGTCTACAATCAGTCCACCCATCCATCACTATAGAGCACCCTGTCCTCATCCATGTTTGCCTCATCTCCTCCATTAACACATTAACTTTGGAGTACTCTTTGTCTAGGAGGGTGGTGTGTAGCTTATGATCTCTAGGGGGTACAAATGAAGGACCAACAGTGACTAAGTCTTTCACCATTTGTTTGAAATAAGAGGAACGGGCCACATGAAATGGAATGGCATGGGCAAAAAAGAATTTGGCAATGGAGGATTCAGAGGTTTCTCGTGCTTGGTTTTGAAACATGGACTCAACTGAGGCTACCTTATCACTACCAATCACCTTCCTCTTTCCTCTTAAGATAACACTACTACCAACCGTTGAAGGACTAGGAGTAGGAGTAGGCATAGATGATTGTGAACTTGGGAAAGAAGGAGACCCAGTTTGAACCCCACCATCACACTCCATTTGAATTGTTTGGCACTCTATAAATAGTGCATCTGTCAATGCAGGACGCGTTCTAACTCCATGGCCCACCTCACCCAAAAAATGAGACCTAACTCTAGTGTAGTTGCCCCTAAACTCCTTTTCACAAACATGGCACAACCAAACCCTACTCCCCCCTGAATTTTTTTGTCTTTCACCCATGGCTGTCACAAATTGAAGGAATGGTTTTTTTTTGTCTATTGGGTGTTTTACATAGTCCTTCATAGCTTTGGTATTGGTTGATGAATGATGGTGTTGGGTACGGGTTATTTGCTCTCTAATTTGCCTTCTAACTTGCATTTCAACTTCACTATCACTCCCACCCTCACTGTTGCTCATGTTTTTTGTTTTTAGAATGCAAGTTTTGACTGAAAATGAAAAAAATTAAAAAAATCAGACTATGTATACTTCATATTTTGCAAAAAAATGAAAAAATAAGAATAGTGAAAGAAAATGCATACCTTATTGATGGATTTGCACTCCCAACAACACTATTTCAACCTCCTCTCCTCCTTCAAACAGCTGCTCCTCCTTCAATGGTTGCAATTTTTTTTCAACCTGCCCCATAACAAACAAACAATAGAATAAAGTTTTGGCCTTCTTTCTTCATACAAAAGAAACCACACATGCCAATTTAGGCAAGGCTTTTTTCAAATTTTATGCTTTTTTAATGTTTATGCTTTTATCGGGATCTGCTAAGTTAGCCCCCGATCGGCCGAGGACGGCTCACTGCCCCCTTCCCGCCCCTTGAGGATATGGTAACTCCCGTCCCGGACGCTTCCCCCGAAGTTTTAGCATTCATCCCTACCCCTTTGCTATCCCCCGGGTACCCGGATAGGGGATTTTTTGGGGACGATCCCCGGTAACTCATATGATACATATATTTCGGCTAATCGATAGTATACAATGGCAACAAAGAGCAAAATGTGAGTGTGTTAACATTTTCTGAAACTCTTTAAAATAACCCTACATACAATAAATAATGATACATTAAATCGAATCGCCTCACATTAGGGTTTCTGACCTAATGGTGGATATTTTGTTAAGTTTCCGCTCTTGCCCTGGAATACGTAATGAGCCTGCTCAAATCTGACCTTAAAGTGCTGATTGAAGGCCCAAGGAAATTCGTCAAACAATTCACATACAATCTCCCAGCTTGCTGGTCGGATGTTACAGTCTAATATGCTTGCTTAAAAATGACTTTGAAGTGTATCAAAGCTTGTAATTTCAATGTTGCAATGCTAAGGCTAATGTCTAAATGCATCAATGACTAATTATGATCATTAATGATGTTCATATATGATTTCTACTTGTTAAATATCCACCTACAGCCAACTGGTAATTTTGACAAACAATTGGCATGCATGCTAATGCACTACTTTGAATGAATATTTAAGCAACTATGTGACTCCAACTTGCAGCTCTCTTATTCAATTTGCAATCCATATACAATGTAGCATGAATTATCCAAGACTCTTTGGCAAATATGAATGATGCATCAACAATGCCAAGTCTGAAATGATAAGTCTGAGTACAATGATTAGCTACAGCTGCAACTTATGCATCTAAAAATGACAATGCAATGGGCATAAATGAATGACAAAGAACCTGATAATGATTGTCTCCAAGATTGATTTGAATCTTGTAGTCTTCCTTTGGAAATGAACCCAAAATAATACTTGATGATGCCGCCCCTGTTCTGGATTAAGCTGATGAAATAAATAAATGGTATCATGAAACTCCGCTTCTAAATACCAACCTTCATCGCCATGCTTTTAAGAAGGTAGCGCCAATGTTCCCATGTGAAATCGCTGTTCCCTTGAAGTGTTATGAGCAAATTCGTAGGATTCTGGTCTGCAGCAACTGTGACTGTAATCTGGTAACAGGACCACCGAAATGCCTTCAAATGCACTTTCCAAACACCACAAAAATCAACACAAGGCCTCCACAAATGTATGCTCCAATGAAGAACATAAGTCAATGCACATTTAGCCCTCAATCGATGAACTCAATAGGCTGCTATTAAAATCTGGAAATAGACTGATAACGGATCTGAGTATGCACAGATGAAAACTCCCTCCAAACAGTGAAGACTTCGTTGCTATCTTCAGCCTCTAAGACAAAAATATGATTCTCCAGTTATGCAGATATAAATCTGATATTATCTCAGGCCTTAGCAATTGCTGATCAGAATATATGTACCCAGAAATCGGTCCAAACAACCTTCAATCCAAAGTCTGAAAATTGTAACCTGAAAGCCCAGCACAAGCCAATAAAGAAACCCTAATACTGTAGCTCGTCACTGTAGCGACACTGTAGTGCAGCGTCACTGTAGCTTGCTAAATAAAATCATAAAATCAACCAAAAAATCCTCTTCAAAATATATCAAAAATCTTCAACTAAAATCCCTGAAAATCTGCAAATGGATATGCATCAAACCCTTGTATTCTTTGTATTTCTTTTCCAATCTAGCACAGATAGAAAGGCTGAGATACCTTCCTCCAATAATGCAACCCTTCAAGAGATATTTCACTCCCTCAGTTATGCAATCAATGGGAGTTTTCATTCCCAAAGATCAATTTGATTATCTGCAGACCACTTGGCTCCACAAATACTCAAGAAGAAATCATCAATCATCAACATCAAATCTGCCTGCCTGAGAATGAAGCCCAAGACGTCTATTTATTCTTTTTCTCCACTTCCTCCAGAAACTTCTAGAACATTATTTTATTTTATTTATTAAGTGACTTTATAAAATATTTTATAATTCAAGTCACTTTATTAAATTAATTAAATATAAAGTTACCTTTTAATATTTATTTATTTGATAACTTTATAAATAATTAACTTAATACCACTTATTTATTTAATTAAAATAATTAATTAGTCATCCTCATAAAATATTCATTATTTTGGACAACTTAATTAATTAAATTAATTAAATCAAATTACCTCCAAAACGGGGACATTACAGTCCGCCCCTCCTGAAATTGCTTGTCCTCAAGCAATTCACCACCTGGATCCCACAAGAAGAACTGCATAATGTCCCTGTCATCACCAAACAATTTCTGCAACATTTGCTCAAACTGAAACTGTCGTACCAACTCAATACCATCACCAAGTGCCGCAGAAATATAGGCCTCAAGTGGAAGCAAGCCAAGAGACTGATCATCCTTGCCTCCAAACTTTGCGCAAGATAAACTATCATCCAAACTATCCATCATATGTGCATCTGAATTGTGCATCCTGAATAGGTCATGTACATGAGAATCAAAAATGAAGCTGTAAGCACTCCTCACTATGTACACCTCCGAAATCTCCTCTGTGAGTCCTGTTTGCAATCCCGATGCACTAGTAGGATCACAAATACTATCAACAATGCTCATCTCAAGATTGGAATCAAGAGAGCTATCCTCATCATAGAGTGGATTGTCATATGACCAAGCGGCTTCCACTTCGAACAATGGATTGAGAATCATCTCATGTTTCTCCTGAATCACCTTCTTCTTTCTCTTACTGTCCAGTCCTCTGATAGAATGCAAGCCTCCATCCGTAATACCCCTCAATACGTGCCTCCTACCATCAACCTCAAAAGACATCTCCATCTTAGGTACATCGAGGGTAAATACTCCCAAGTCCTGGAGCCACTTCATTCCTAAAACTATGTCCATCTCTCCCATGTTGACCACATAAAAATCTGAATGTAACTCATAGTTGTTCATTTTCAAGGTGAGATTAGCAACCTTCCTGGTGCATGCGAGAGTATACCCATCCGCTACTCGAACTCTGAATCCATCAAAATCCTCAACCTTAAGTCTACACCGAGCTACAAAATCTCCATTGATAAAGTTATGTGTCGCACCCGTATCAAGCATAGCGATGCAACGCTGTCCATCAACTGTCCCTCTGAACCTGAATGTGGTCTCATCCTGAACATTGGCAATATATGCTATGGGAGCAGAAGTCTTCTCCTCCTGATCAAGTTCTGAAGCAACGTGCTGATCCACCTCATCAGAATCAGAGTCCTCAAAGTATGCCCACATGAAACGGTTTGCCTTGCCCTTAGGCCTCAAAGGGCAATCATGATCCTTGTTGTAAGGCTCCTTACACCAATAGCATAATTTTCTCTTCCTCAATTCTTCTCGTGTCTCCTCATCCATCATAGGTGCTGATTTCTTTTTCTTGTCTGATTGTTGAGGAGTCTCATTGCTTGTTGAAGGGACATCCTTATGAGAGCTCTTTCCTTTTGGTGCCGCGAACTCCATACTCCTAGCCTTCTTCATTGCCTCCTAAAGAGTAGGAGGATCTAAGGCTTTTATCCATCCTCTCATAGGCTCCAATAAGCCCTCCATAAATAACACCACTAGTCGTCTCTCTGAAATGTTGGGAACCATTACTGACAATCTCTGAAAGTCCCCAATGTAGTTCTCCAAACTCCCAACTTGCTTGAGTTGAGCCAAATCTCTGAAGTATGATTCTGGGTCTTTCTTGTCAAAGCGTTCCACCAATCTATCCACAAACTCCTGATAAGATGTGATCTGATTATGTTGTAATGTTACCAATCCATGATACCACCATTCATGTGTTGCTCCTTCCAAGTGCAAAGTGGCAAACTTGATGGCTTCTTCTTCTATCATAGGTCAAAGAGCCAAGAAGGTATCCAACTTATGAATCCATGACTGTGCTGTAGATTTTCCACTTCCATCGAACATAGGTAATGTAAGCTTATTAGTAGCCTGCTTGAGATCCTTATTTTGATTCCTAGGTCTCCTCTCCTGTTGAGACCTGTAGTAGTCCATCCTTGTTTGCACAAAACGATCGAAGTGCATGAGCTCTCGGGCTTCTGGTGTCAATAGTTGTCATTCATCATGAGCAGCCATATATGCATCAGCAAAGGTAGGCTCCTCAACAACTTCCACACTCTCTTCTACAGCACGCTCTTCCCTTAAGAAGGTAGGCCGTGATGGCCTATCAGCAGTGCGAGAAGATGCTCTTTGTACTCTCCTTGATCCTGCTACACTCCTGTCATCATCTTGATCCCCGTTGTTCCTTGTTCTATTTTCCAAAATAACTCTGTTTTGTTGAATTTGCTGCTGCAAGGAAGCTGAAAATCCTTCAAATGCTTGGGCCATTCTTTCCAACAATTCTTCTCCTCTATCTCTATTCCTCCTTTCATTTCTAGGGGGATCATCCTCTCTTCTTTCTTCCATGGTGTCACCAATCTCTTGGTGTCTTGTTGCAACAGCTGCTGATGAAGTGTCTTGCGTTTGCTTTCTTTCTGCTCTAGCTGTATACCTCTTAGTCCTGTCACTTTGTTACATAAATGAAGACAATTTCTGACCCAAAGGATGGCAGGAAACCGCTCTGATACCACTGTAATGAGCCTAACTCAAAATTGACCACAATTTTTTGATTGAAGGCTCAAGGAAATTCATCAAACAATTCACATACAACCTCCCAGCTTGCTGGTCTGATGTTACAGTTTGATATGCTTGCTTAAAAATGACTTTGAAGTGTTTCAAAGCTTGTAATTTCAATGCTGCAATGCTAGGGCTAATGTCTAAATGCATCAATGACTAATTATGATCATTAATGATGTTCATATATGATTTCTACTTGTTAAATATCCACCTACAGCCAACTGGTAATTTTGACAAACAATTGGCATGCATGCTAATGCACTACTTTGAATGAATATTTAAGCAACTATGTGACTCCAACTTGCAGCTCTCTTATTCAATTTGCAATCCATATACAGTGTAGCATGAATTATCCAAGACTCTTTGGCAAATATGAATGATGCATCAACAATGCCAAGTCTGAAATGATAAGTCTGAGTACAATGATTAGCTACAGCTGCAACTTATGCATCTAAAAATGACAATGCAATGGGCATAAATGAATGACAAAGAACCTGATAATGATTGTCTCCAAGATTGATTTGAATCTTGTAGTCTTCCTTTGGAAATGAACCCAAAATAATACTTGATGATGCCGCCCCTGTTCTGGATTAAGCTGATGAAATAAATAAATGGTATCATGAAACTCCGCTTCTAAATACCAACCTTCATCGCCATGCTTTTAAGAAGGTAGCGCCAATGTTCCCATGTGAAATCGCTGTTCCCTTGAAGTGTTATGAGCAAATTCGTAGGATTCTGGTCTGCAGCAACTGTGACTGTAATCTGGTAACAGGACCACCGAAATGCCTTCAAATGCACTTTCCAAACACCACAAAAATCAACACAAGGCCTCCACAAATGTATGCTCCAATGAAGAACATAAGTCAATGCACATTTAGCCCTTAATCGATGAACTCAATAGGCTGCTATTAAAATCTGGAAATAGACTGATAACGGATCTGAGTATGCACAGATGAAAAACGCCCTCCAAACAGTGAAGACTTCGTTGCTATCTTCAGCCTCTAAGACAAAAATATGATTCTCCAGTTATGCAGATATAAATCTGATATTATCTCAGGCCTTAGCAATTGCTGATCAGAATATATGTACCCAGAAATCGGTCCAAACAACCTTCAATCCAAAGTCTGAAAATTGTAACCTGAAAGCCCAGCACAAGCCAATAAAGAAACCCTAATACTGTAGCTCGTCACTGTAGCGCGACACTGTAGCGACACTGTAGCAGCGTCACTGTAGCTTGCTAAATAAAATCATAAAATCAACCAAAAAATCCTCTTCAAAATATATCAAAAATCTTCAACTAAAATCCCTGAAAATCTGCAAATGGATATGCATCAAACCCTTGTATTCTTTGTATTTCTTTCCCAATCTAGCACAGATAGAAAGGCTGAGATACCTTCCTCCAATAATGCAACCCTTCAAGAGATATTTCACTCCCTCAGTTATGCAATCAATGGGAGTTTTCGTTCCCAAAGATCAATTTGATTATCTGCAGACCACTTGGCTCCACAAATACTCAAGAAGAAATCATCAATCATCAACATCAAATCTGCCTGCCTGAGAATGAAGCCCAAGACGTCTATTTATTCTTTTTCTCCACTTCCTCCAGAAACTTCTAGAACATTATTTTATTTTATTTATTAAGTGACTTTATAAAATATTTTATAATTCAAGTCACTTTATTAAATTAATTAAATATAAAGTTATCTTTTAATATTTATTTATTTGATAACTTTATAAATAATTAACTTAATACCACTTATTTATTTAATTAAAATAATTAATTAGTCATCCTCATAAAATATTCATTATTTTGGACAACTTAATTAATTAAATTAATTAAATCGAATTACCTCCAAAACGGGGACATTACAATGTAATCCTATTTTTAGGGGCATTGTATTACGGTTGCAATGAGAGACACGTAATGTATTATGAGAGTCTAATAGCGATTCGTGTTGTTTTTGATCTCGGTGGTGGTACTCTTGTGAGAAGCTTGCTCTGCAAGTATATTGTAATCTTTGTTATTTTTGAATAATATATTGGGCGGCTTTTGGAGTGTGGGGTTTTTCTCTTGAAAGGGTTTTCCCCACATAAATCACTGTGTCGTGGTATGTATGATATTTATGTTTATTCTGTTAAAGTTTCTGTAACTGTTAAAGATCCATAAAGTTTTGCATTATCCTCCTCTCAAGATTAGTGTAGGAAGTTGTTCTGCTACCTTAGTTTCCTTACAAGTGGTATCAAAGCTTGATCACCTTTGGTTTCAATTGTGGGTGGTTGGGTTTTTTGAATTAATCCAGATTTGAGTGGGAGCTTGTGCAGAAGACACTTTGTGATCTTGTTGCAGGAATTTTCAGATGGCAAGTTCATCAAGGAGAATAGAGGTGGAGAAATTTTCTGGAAATAATTTGGGATGTAGGCTGAAGATGGAGGATTTGTTGATAGGTCAGAATCTGTGGGATATTGATAGAGGGAATGTTTCTACAAGGCACAGATCCCTACTCGGCCCCACTCAATATGATGTTATGGACCGTAAATCCAAGGGTCTAATTATATTATGCTTGGCATACTTTGTTTTAATCAATGTCCATGAAGAGATCTCTGCACAGAAACTATGGAAGAAGCTTGGTGAGATGTATCAAGCCAAATATTTAGTGAACAAGATTTTCTTGGGGAAGAAATTGTATTCCTTAAGAATGGAAGAGGGTGGA
>VDFB02240442.1:0-12533 GCA_007258455.2 Sequoia sempervirens
TTCCAAAAGTTGTGCCTCAGATCAAAGGTGGTTGAAGATTAAAGCATCAAGCTAGCAAGGTATTTGAATGGGCTTAAATGGTCTATTCAAGAAGACATGAGCCTAGTGAACTTCAAAACCATCCGCCAATGTTATCAAATGGCCTTAAAGATAGAAGAGAAAGGCAAAAGGAAGCAAGAGCAAACCTCCAAGAGTAGAGGTAAAGGAAAAGACAGTAGAGGACAAAGAGGTGGTTATGGTGGAAGGAGTTCAGAATCAAGGGCTCAAGGAGAAGTCAGGTACTCTGAGCAGCAAGAAGGAAGCTCTAGTACAGGTGGTAGAGGAAGAGGTTCTAGCTCTAGAGGAAGGAGTGGTGGACAAAGGAGTGCTGCAAATGAAGTGTTACCGTCAAATCACGGTTACCAGTATAAGTGTCCAAAAGAAAGGTAGTACTTCCCAAAGGAGTTGATGGAGGAATAACCTTGTTTCATGATGGAGACAAATACAAGCCAGAGAAACATCTGAGGTACCACTAAATTAGGAGGAGGAAGACAGAACCTCCTTGATGGGAGAACACAATCAAGGAGTTGGTTAAAGAGAACCAAGCCAAAGGAGATTATTGTTTAGGATAAAGTGTAAGATGATGGGGAAAGTATGTAAAGTCATCATTGACTCAGGGTCTACTGATAATATTGTGTTAGAGGAGACAGTCAGCAAGCTGAAGTTGACAAGGATACCCCACACCAATCCTTACAAGGTCACATGGCTCAATAAAGGCCAACATGTCTTGGTAAATGAACAAGCATGGGTGGAGTTCTCAATTGGAAGGTACAAAGAAAAAGTCTTGTGTGATGTGTTACCTATGGATGCATGTCACTTGCTCCTAGGTAGACCATGGAAATTTGATCACCAAGCTATGCATGATGGAGCAAAGAACTCTTACACTTTCAAGAAGGATAAGGTAACATTTAGAATTCAGTCACTGTTAGAAGATCTGTGAGGAGGAATGCAGACAACAGGTCCTAAACTACTCATGGTTGGTGAAAAAGAGTTCTTAGAAGCCTTGGAAGAAGGAGAAGGAGTTGGCTATGCAGTAATTTCGAGGCCAAGAGAGGTAAGTAATGACAAAGTAGCTGAGAAGCCAGAGTTACCTAGAGAAATACATAAAATGTTGCAGACCTATGAAGGCATTGTAAGCAGTGGACAACTAGCAACATTACCCCCTAAAAGAGCCATAAGTCATAGGATAGACTTGATACCAGGGGCTACCCTACCAAATAAGGCAGCCTACAAGATGACTCCTCAACAAAATGAGGAAATAGCTAGGAAAATACAAGAACTCCTAAACCAAGGTCTCATTAGAAAGAGTATGGAGTCCATGTGTAGTACCCACTTTGTCTTAGCACCTAAAAGGGAGAATGGAGGCTTTATGCTGATTCCAAGGTCCATAAAATAAGAATGCTAATAGAGTATACCTCTATCCTAAAAGTTAGAAGACCTCATGGTTGTCTAGGTGAAGCTGAGTACTATACCAAGATAGACTTAAAGAGTGGATTTATCTAAATCATGAGAATACATAGAGGAGACCGGTGGAAAATAAACTCAAAACCAATGAGGTTTATATGAGTAGGTTATGCCACTTTGAGATATCTAATGCTAACTCCACATTCATGAGACTCATGAATGGGAAATCCTCAAAAGACTACGATGGAAAATTTGTAGTGGTGTATCTTGATGATATATTGATTTATAGCAAAACAAGGAAGAGCACCTCAATGAGGATAGAGTTGATTTTCAAGAAGCTGCAGGAGGAGAAATTGATGATCAATTTAGAAAAATGTGAATTCATCAAGTCAAAGCTGGTGTACCTTGGATTTGTATTATCACATGGAAACTTGAAAATGGATAGTAGCAAAGTGGAAGCCATCCTCAATTGGCCTACTCCAAAGACAACAACAGAGGTAAGAAGTTTTCATGGCCTTGCTCAATACTATAGGAAGTTCATAAGACAATTTAGTGCTATTTGTGCTCCTATGTTGGACACCATTAAAGGAGGAATGAAGAATAAGTTTGTATGGAATGAGCAAGCTAACAAAAGCTTTGAGTTGTTGAAAGAAAAGATAGCTACACAACCTATTTTAGTGTTACCAAGCTTTGAGAAGCTATTCACTATTGAGTGTGATGCAAGCAATGTGGCTATTGGAGTTGTTCTCAGTCAAGAGGGCAGACCGGTGGCTTTTCATTCAGAGAAGTTAAGTGAAGCCAAGAATAAGTATTCTTCTTATGACCTTGAGATGTATGCATTGGTCCAAGCTCTAAGGAAATGGAGGCACTACTTGCTTCCCAAGGAATTCATAGTGTATTCAGACAACCAAGCACTTAGTTTCCTAAATTCACAAGAGAAATTGAGTCATAGGCACATGAAGTGGGTGGAATACCTGCAAGCTTACACTTTCAATATCAAGCACAAGAAAGGAGTACTCAACAAGGTGGCAAATGCCTTGAGTAGAAGAGTCCTCACCATTTAAGAGATTTAGTTGAAGAGCATGGGAATAGATCATTTCAAGGATCTATATGCAGATGATGAAGATTTTGCAGACATTTATAAGGTATGTGCTGAATACAAGAATCATTTTCATAGTAAATATGCTGAATATACTTTGCAAAGTGATCTCTTGTTTAAAGGAAATTAGTTATGTGTCCCTAGAGGCTCTATTAGAGAGAATTTGATACAAGAAAAGCATAATGGTGCATTGAGTGGTCACGTTGGGATCACAAAGACTCAAGAACTTGTTCAAAGGTTCTATTATTGGCCAAGAATGAACCTAGATGTTAGGAGGTATGTGGAGAGTTGTATAGTGTGTCAAAAGGCCAAAGGTACTTCAAATGTAGGCCTATACCAACCACTGCCTATTCCTACTAGGCCATGGGAATGCTTGAGTATGGATTTTGTAGTTGGGTTACCCAAGACAAGACAAGGCATGGACAGTGTTTATGTAGTTGTGGACAGATTCAACAAAATGGCTCACTTTGTGCCATGTAAAACAACCAATGATGCCAGTCAAATAGCCCCTCTTTTCTTCAAGGAGATAGTAAGGATACATGGGTTACCTATAAGCATTGTGTCAGACAAAGACACCAAGTTTATGAGTCACTTTTGGAAAACTCTTTGGCAGAGACTAGGAACTAATTTATCTTTTGGATCTGCATACCATCCCCAAACTGATGGTCAGACCGAAGTTGTTAATAGAAGTCTTGGAAATCTATTAAGGTGCTTGACCAAGGAGTATGGTCAACAATGGGATCAATTGATTGGGCAAGCTGAGTATGCCTATAATGACACTGTGAACAGGCAACAGGGAAGAGTCCCTTTGAAATTTCCTATGGATTACATCCTAAAGGAGTCTATGAGCTAAGAGACTTAAAGGATGGAGTCAAGGGAAGTGGATATGCTGATGATTTTGCTTATGCAATGCAGGAGATTCATGATACAGTCGGGAAGACATTGGCAGAAAACAACATGAAGCATAAGAACAAGGTGGATGAGCATAGGAGAGAAGTTCAGTTCAATGTTGGAGACTTGGTGATGGTGCATCTAAACAAATCCAGGTTGCAAAAAGGAGTTCCTCACAAGTTGCAGATGAAGAGGATAGGTCCCTGTCCTATCTTGGCCAAGTATGGCAACAATGCATTTAGAGTGGAGCTACCGGAAGAGCTACCGGAAGACAGTGGACTGTCCCCTATTTTTAACATTACAGACCTGGTCCATTACAAAGGACCACCACCAGACATGGATCAGAACCTTAATGAAGTCATCCAAGATGTGGAGGATCTCAAACTGCCTTCTGCTATAGTCAAACAAGCTGACAGTATATTGGATACCAGGGTCTATAAGAAGACTAGAACCAAGGAATACAAGGAACATTTGATTAAAAGACATGGTCAATTTGATGCTGATGTAGTGTGGATCAAAGAGTCAGAGGTCAAGAAGTTGGGCATTGATCTCAACTTACTCAATCCAAGGGTGGATTGAAATATTTTGTTTTGGGGAGGATGGTGCAGGAGCACCTAGGCTAACCTCCATCTTGTTAATTTCATTTTGGCTTGTATATGACCTTAGCCAAGTCAGAGGGTTTGTGTATTTATTTTGGACCTTAGAAGGTAATTGTTGTGCTTAGGTGAATTAGTCATTAGGACTAAGATTCACCAAAGTTTTGTTGTCTTTATTAGTTTTTTCTTTGTTTAACCATGTTGGAATTGGAGCCTTAAATGTGTTCTAAACACATCAATGTTGTTAGGAGGATGCCATGAGGCAGTTAAGGGAGTTGGATGCTCGGAATTAAGAAGTTAGAGGTCCTAAGAATTAGGGAGATGGCATAATGGTTTGTTGCCAAAAGTTGTTGCAAAGTTGTCATGTTGCATGCAACTCGGTTACCTTGGATCCCTTAGAAGATGGGAGTGTGGGATCGACCAACATCCCTAAAAACATGGAAAAAGGCATCTATGATGCAAGAGGCTCGAGTTATAAGGATAATAGGTTGTAATTAAGTAGGGTTATGCTTTTGAATAGAACACTGCATTTTCTGTAAATCCCATGTGTTTTGAGGTGACAGTGATATCAAGTGGATTGTATGTACTAATTTGGTATTGGATTTGAGTTTACAAGACATATCTAAGAATTATTTCTTTTGTAAGTAAGTTCATTTGATTTAGTTTAAGTGTTTTGTGTAAATAAGTTAGAGTTTAGGGTCTTTACTATCTTGTTCTGAACAATCAGTCTTTTTATGGCTCCCCCATGAAATCTAGCCACGGGAGCTTCCTGAGATTAGATGGATTTGTTAGGGGAGCCAATTCTCTGTATATACTTAGTGGTAGGAGTCTTGAAGAGTCGAGCATGCATTTTTAAAATCAAACCCTAGGCAAGCTTAGAAGGGTCTGGTTAGGAGTTTGATAGAGAAGAAGTGAAGAGTATAGGCAGGGGTTAGAAGTACAGTACGGAAAAAGCATGGTATTAGGTAGGGTATGATAAAATCTTCACATGCTAAAAGGGTTGAGGTCCAGTCAATCCATTTGTGTGAGAGAGGAGCAAGAAATCAGTGTAACCCTACTAATTAGGTCTTTTAGCCCTATTTGACCTAGATGATAGGAGCATGCCTGAGGAGAATTGAAGTGCAGAAACCTATGAATCTTTCAAAGGATCAAAAGAGATTATCTAGAAGTGAAATTTGTTTCCCAGGTTGTTTGGAAAGTTTGAGCAAGAATGGCAAAAAGGTCACTGTTAAGGGCTACAAGAAACTAGGCCTTTTCAAGACCAAATCTTGAAATCGGTAAGAGTGAAGACTGAAGATCCTCCAAGATGGATCTAGTTGGATGTAGAATGCTTGTTTCCAGTATGTTGGGCACCCTTGCAAACAGTTCAAGATTTTATGTGAAGTTGGCACTTAGATTCTTCTAAGTGTAGGAGAGAGTTTGCTAAGTTCAAAGAGGTGTCAGTCTTTCAAGGTGAAGCACAAGTGGAAAACTCTTGGAGAGGAGTTGGAGCAGGACTTGGTTAATCATCCAAGCCTAACAAGAACCTATTGGTATCAGGTTCCAGGAAGAAGACAGTGGAAAAGGTCTTTTAGCAGATTGTGCAAGCAAGCCTTTGGAACATTCACACCACTTCATAGTCAAAGATGGGAAGGACATCACATGGCTGATCCCAATGGTGTGAACTTCCTCATGTATACTGCCAAAAATTGTTCCATTGATTGGATTCAAGGCATATTCTTAAGGTGCTCACTGACCTGCACACAAGATTTCTTTTGGTGATGCCTGAGAGAGTTGAGAGGGGGGGCCAAGCTAGCTTAGTATAGATGAGCTAACAATCAGATCATATATGAGAAAAAAGTTTGAATATTTATGAGAAAAAGTTTAATGTTCTCATAATTTTCTTCCTCTTCTTTGCCATGCAAGCAAACCTTTTTTAAGATGTGCAAACAAGTATTTTGTTTACATCAAATCTATATTCCAGCTCTTAGACCATAAAAGAAGTCATAATTTTCTGTTTGTGCTTCTTAGGCTTGTTCTTTAATTGTGCAACTCTCGGTGTAGCTTTCGACATGTTTCATCTGCCAAACCTTCCATGTTAGACTATGGATAATGATTGTTTAATTTAGTAGTAGTAACAACCCCAAGCCTACTTCCGCCCTTGCATTTGCCTTTGCAATTTGAACCACCTCGCTGTCCTTGTGCCTTTGAAGAAGATATTGGAATTTTTTTAGCCTATTTCAATATAATGAGCATAGGAGCATGCTGCAGCTATATCCTTAGGCATTGAAAGCAACATGTACCTCCTTAGATGGATACAAAGACTACCTATGCATGGGTTATCTTCTTGCACATCCTTATCCATTTAGATAGCCATTCTATGAAAGCCACTAGTGTATTCTTAAGCACTTCGTCGTTGCTTGTAATGTTGCAAGTAAATAGTCCTCTCTTCTTAATGAAAAATAAGATGGAATTGTTTTGATTAGCTTTCGAAATTCATCCCAAGAAAAAAAAGGGTGTCGACATTCTTAAAGCGAAAGAATGAGAATAGCTTTCAAACAAATTAAGAGTATGCTTTCTCAATCTTAATTAAGCAAAGAAAATCTGTTGTTACTGGCTAATATGATGCATATTGAAATATAAATCAAGTTGCTCCCACCAATGGTCAAGCTTCTTTGAAAATAGGGGTTGCAAGATTTTTTTTTTTTATCTGAGGACTACATCTTCTCACAAGAAAACTACTGCTCCTTAGCACTGCATTTGTAAAGGGATACCTGGGTTATTTTCTTCATGAGTGTCATAATGATTTTTTCTAGCTTCACCATAGATCTTGAAATGCATGCCACATCTTCTAGCTTGAGAAATCTTTCGATCATTCCCAAGAGGTATTGCATCATCATGTGTCATGCTTCTCGCTCATTATATACAATCTCTGGATTTCTATCTCTGGTTTTAAAGGACGTAAATCCAAGCTCCACTTGAACTAGCTGCTCAAATAAGGGGCATAAACCTACAAACTAATCAGACAAACAAACTTCTTGTATGTTTAACAGTTGTAATAATTTCCAAGACAATGATTCATTGGTTATGCTATATGGAAATCTAACCAAAATATATTTAAAATTGATTCCATCACAATAGGAAGTAACTTCCTAGTAAATTTACATTTCCAGCATCTTACCCCAGACTTAGGCTCTTGAAGAAGTACATACTCATTGGAATAACCAGTTGCCTCCAAAAAAAGATGGAATGGCTTCTTAGAAAAATGTATACACATGGTCAACAAGTTCAGGAGATCCTGCAATTCAGCAACAATACCAGGTCCCATTAGCTCTTTACTGTCGCTTCCCGCATAGACACTTCCAACATGTAGATGTCCCTGTAATCTTACAGTCGTCGTGTAAGATATATAATTTGAAAATTTTACCAGCCAAGATCTAAAAGATTCAATGAAGAAGTGATGACATTCATTCAGCTTGTGCATCTACATGTGTATGGTAATCTTAAAATGCATGTAGTCTACTCACATCAGCGATAACTCTACCAATTTCATTGTCAACAGCCAATGAACTGAATGGAGTGAAATGCACTAACTTTTGAATTTGTGTTGATGAAACGGATGGTACTCATTTTTGCATTATTCGGATATCTATAAATGACAATAAAAAAATCACAAACATGGTATAAAGAAACAAGCAACAAACTGCAGATGTTACAAATATCATTCAATGAAAAAACAAGAGCACAGAAGCAACAGTTCTCAATCAGGTTCTAGCTTAACTCTAAGGCATATAGATCCAGATCTCATATGCGTCTATACATAGCACTCCCAATATCTTTAAACATGACATGCTAAAACAATAGATGAGGTGAGTGCAAAATCATAGGACGTGGTAACTACTCTTGTGCCTAGTGGTAAGAAATTTTGCAGTTTTCCTTCAATCTCAGAGCCAAAGGTTTTCCTAGATTATTCACAAATAAATGATGCAAATGAACACAAAGAGTCATGTTGTTAGATGAAAAATTGAAATTGACAAATCCTGACCTTGTTTTCTCAAATTCAAGTTCACTAGCCCACAAAATTTCAAAAATAGAACATTCACCAATTTTAATATAAAATTTCACTAATGTAATCAGATTTGCCAAACTTTTAAATTAGATATATTTTTCAGTTTCCCTATGTATTAGTATTTAACAGGTACATTCCTTATTTTCTGACATCATGAAATCAAAAAATTCACCAGCTATGCTATTTGTA
Organism: Sequoia sempervirens; assembly: GCA_007258455.2. Classification (NCBI taxonomy): domain Eukaryota; kingdom Viridiplantae; phylum Streptophyta; class Pinopsida; order Cupressales; family Cupressaceae; genus Sequoia; species Sequoia sempervirens. The sequence continues at coordinate 8,267 of VDFB02240442.1, forward strand.
AAAAGTTACCATCCCTTCCGATTTTCTATATTTTTCGCCAGTCAGTAAAAATTTCAAAATTACATTACCCATATATTTTATATAAAAAGAGTCTAAGATAATTAGATTCACCAAATTATGCAATTTTTCCCATATATTATCCTAACCTAAAACTTGTGAACTTCTTATTTTTTCCCAAATTGGAAGCTCTTATTTTCTAATATCAAAAAGATCAACAACAATGCTGTAATTGTAAGAAATTCTACATCCTTTACAATTTTCTATGTTTATGTTCCTACGTTCATGATCTAGCGATGTCCACTTTGATTTCAATAAAACTAGATGTGTCATAATGACAACAATTCTTCCCTAGAAAATTTCACCTTTCATCTAAAAATTTTGAATCCTAAAATTTATCTTTTAGGAAAAATTCCTACTAATTAATACATATGTATGTAAATCAACATATTATTTTGAAATTCATTTTACTATAAAGAGTCTTGGCTAGTTATAATATCCAGCTTCAATGCAGAGTCTATCTATATTAGATATTAGAACAAATGCTCACTCATTCAACTTTCATCAGGGTGCTTTGAAGAGCTAAGGGTTATGCTAGTTAATTCAAATGCAAAACTGTAAAGACAGCAGCAAAGTTTATAATGTGCCCTATTTTATAATTGGCTAATTCTTTGCATAAACTTTAAAAGCTGGATTTGCAATTTATCAAAATTGTATAAGATGTAAAAGAACTAGTAAATTCTTCAAAACTTTGATTTCCTATTTTCGTGATCTAATGATGTTCACTTTCATTTTAATAAAATTAAACATGTTTCATAACAACAACAATTCTTCCCTACATGATTTCTCCTTCCTATTAAAATATTGAATCTGTAAAACTTATCTTTTAGGGCAAATTCCTATAAAGTCATACTTATGGATGTATATATAATATATAACTAACAACATGCTAGTTTGTAATTCATTTTACAGCAAAGGGCCTTAAATAGTTACAATTTCCAGCTTCAATGCCCACAGGGCGTAACGGTTAAGCCATTGAAAGACACGGATAGTGATCGCGTGTTTGAATCCCCAGCTTGAATTGCTGCATGAGTAAGGGCAGCTCATGTGGCCCAAGGTTATATGCTCGAAGTGATTAGGACCTCACAAATGGGATCCCAGCTAGTGTTGATTCCTTTGTACCAAAAAGAAAAATCCAGATTCAAAGCAGAATCTATCTATATTAGGTATTTGAACAAAGCCTAGCACATTCACCTGTCATTAGGGAGCTTCGAAAAGCTTAGGGTTCTGCTAGTTAATTCAAAGGAAAAACAGTAAAGATAGCAGCATAATTTACAATTGTGCTATATTTTACAATTGGTTAGTTTTTCCTGCACGAATTTTGAAAACTGGATTTGCAATTTTTTTTTGCAATTTTTCAAAATTGTATGAAATGTAAACAAAAGAAAAAAATTAGTAAATTCTTCAAAACTTGGATTTCCTTTGTTTTGATCTAATGATGTTCTCTTTGATTTCAATAAAATTAAACACAGTCATAAAAACAGTAATTATTCCCTAGAATATTTCTCCTTTCATGTTAAAGTCTTGAATCTATAAAATTTATCTTTTAGGGAAAATTCCAACTTATTCACACATATGGATGTAAATATAACCTATAACTAACAACATGCCATTGTTCTTCATTTTACAACAAAGGACCTTGACTAGTTATGATTTCCAGCTTTAATCGAGCCCATCTATATTAGATATTAGAATAAATGCTCACTCATTCACCTTTCATCAGCGAGCTTTGAAAAGCCTAGGGTTCTGCTAGGTAATTCGAACAAAAAACCTGTAAAGATAGCAGCAGAGTTTATAAATGTGCTATATTTTACAATTAGCTAATTTTTTTCATAAAATTTCAAATCTAGATTTGCAATTTTATGAAAAATAAAAAATAAAATTAAAAAAAATTGTGTAAAATATTATTAAAAAATAGAAAATTATTCAAAACATTTTTGAGGATGACAGCAAAATCATTTTTGTATAACTCAATAATTAGATCAAAACTTGCATTTAACAAAACCTTCACAGGCATCTCAAAATAATTGAGCTTTACATGATCCACTGTGATTTTTTAGTTTTGTGCTCTAATGATGTTCATGTAAGTTTAAGAAATAGTTAAACGTGTTTTAATAACAATAAGCCTTCCTGGACTTATTTACCCTCCCTTGTAAAAACAACTAATTTTACCTGAAGAATCTATCGCTTCAGGTTTTATGGAAACAGATGGAGATAACTTGTCCTGGCGGCGGAAAATGAGGTGCAAGTAGCAAAGACAAGGACTGCCGCGTGCTGCACTTTATAAAGAAAATTCCAAAATATATTTCAACGGGGAGGAGGGAGCTTTTCTACTTTTAAGAAGTTACCTATTTGAGAAAGCCCAAGCTAAATAGTTAAATCAACGGTTCAGTGTCTTTAAAAAGCGATGCAATACGGTTCAAGTCATATTAGCCGTTAATTTTTCCGTTGATATTTTTTGCATTTTTTCCCGGGACCAATTCACTTCGCGTTTAACTGTAGCCTGCATTTCGTTTACAGTGAATAGATTGAAATGAAAAACAATTTTTCGATGCAAGCCGGCAAGCTGACATGATAGATCTACGGCTGTAAAAGAATTACAATGGTCCGTCCATTGGTTTTTCGCAAAATTTTAAAACCGGCTATGAAGTTAAAAAGCGTATTTCATGTTTGTCTAGCGTATTAAGCTTTTCCAACGGAGGAAATTTAGTGCATTTTCACCAAATAATTAAAAGAAAGCCTCTCCAAAGGTAACAAGCATCACGGACTAAGAAATTTATTTAGAATTACATAATTTTAATATTATATGACTGAATTTTATTAGATTAATTTTGTTTTATTTTTTTAATAATAATTTAATATGGTACAAATATTTAATTATTATTATATAATTAATCAAATTGTTAACAATAATTAATATAAATTTTATATTGATTTTTTATAATAAATAAATTAAATGTCTTATTTTATAAATAGAAATTTACAAATAATAATATAAAATATATGATAATTATAATTAATAAAGAATGTTAATAAGATTTGATATACAATTAGGTTGGTTTTTTTAGTATATCAAATTGTATGATGTTTAATTGAGATTAAGAACATAATTTATAAGTTAGTTTTTATTTTTAGCTTTATAATTGATATTAATTATTATTTAAATTTTATTAGATATGATTATAATAATTTATACACTAAATAAGCTTTATTTATTATATAATTTTTTTTATTCATAATGTTTCATTTAAATTCTACTTAATATTACATAATAATTTATATATTGAATTTTTTAATAGTCAATCAATTAAAAATGAGTATTATTATCAAATAGATTTAATGTATTTGCATATATAATTTTAAACTAATATGTTATATATATTTTATTTTATTATTGAAAGGAAATAAACAATAATTCTACAGTTAATTCTTATTATGTTATTATGTTATATAGATGTTATTTAAGATTATTTTAAACCTTCATGTGATGGAAGATTTTTTAATTTATTTTTATTGAAAATTTAAGTAATAATTATATATTTACTTAGACACAACCATTGTTTTAAAATATAGTATTTTCTAATTTAAATATCTTAAATGCACTTTGAGAAAGGATATCATAGTAATTTAATTTATACTATAAAACATAAATTATATATTATATATTATATATAATAAAAATTACTATATATAAATATAATATAATATATAATTAGTCTATAAGTACACATTAAAGCGTATATAATAAAAATTGTATCATTGATATACATTATATTTATATTGTAAATTACTAAATTCATTTTAAAAATAATATTATAATATATTTATTATATATTATTATTGTATTTGATAGTTGATATAATATAGATTGCATCATTATAATATATTTTATTTTATATAATGTAAATTATAAAATTCATTTTAAAAATAGTATTATAGTTATATTTATTATTGTATACATAATATTTAATATTTAATATAGTATCCTATACATATATTTAATAATTAATTATATTTTTAAAATATATATTATATGTATAAATTATATTATATAATAAAAAATATTGAATGTAACTCAAAATTAATATAATTACTACTTAATATATTTAAATATAATACAAATAAAAATAACATATAAATATAATACAATCTATATAAATATTCTATAATTTAGCCATGGTGGATAAAAACATTAGGTGTTGCCCCTTAG
>VDFB02240443.1:0-15971 GCA_007258455.2 Sequoia sempervirens
GTGGGAGAGAGTGGGAGAGGGTGGGAGAGAGTAGGAGAGTGGGAGAGATAGAGGGAGAGTGGGAGAGTGAGAGAGTGGGAGAGAGGGTGGGAGAGAGTGGGAGAGGGCCACTAATACATTTGACTGCAAAATCCAATGAAACTGTCCGACGAAATATGTAAAATTCAATGTTTGTTGGGTGCTTGTAAAATTTGATGTGTAATTTTCAATTTTTGAAAGTTTATCCCCGACGTTCGTCAAAATTTCGACGAACCTGGGGCTCATCGAAATGTCGGCTATCATTTTCGTCGAATTTTTAACAAACATGAAAAATAGAAAAAAAACAAATTGTGGCTGACATAAAGAAAAGTGAGTTTGCACCTGATTTATTGCGACAATGTTTTGCTCTACTTGAGATAGTTTGTGGAGAACTAAGGATGATTTTCTTGGAAAAAATTAGAGAAAAATTCAAGAAGATATCGCCAAGTTGAGGGTAGTCATTGTCTTATTGCAGAATTCAGTTGTGAAGTTAGATTTGTAGTTCTAGGTTTGAAAATCATATTTTAAAGCAACATCTCATCAGATTTCATTTTTAGAGGTTAAGGGTTTTGAGAATTTCATGTCCAGATTTTGTTGTGTGGAATCACGATAAGATCACAACCAAGGAACAAATTCTTGTGACTATAATTATGTGATCCATAACTCTATTGGTCATGTGGCACACTTGTGCTATAACAAATACAGGATGCATTCATGTGTGACCCAAGTTTAATGTGGCTATGTTGTGATAGAAATGGAGGCACTCATATAACGTAGTTAATTCAGGTTGTATAATGTAGGTATCAATCATCATTGGGTGCATTGAGTTGTCTCAAGTTTAACAAGTTAGGATGTAATTATAGAATGATCAAAGAGTGATTACCTCTTGTTGCAATAAAGAGCCTATAACTCTTGTTGATATGCAGAGTGGTTGTGTTATATCAATTATGTAGTGCATTCAAGCACAACCCATGTTTAATGGGCTATTCTAGAGAGTGATCAAGATTTTCTAAACCTTATGAATGTTACTTGGCATATATTTTTTGAAATCTCAAATTCCTTCCAAAGCTTTTGAAGTATCAATGTATCTATAGGGGTTTAGGAATGATTTCTTTTAATTAAATAAATAAATAAATGATGTATTTCCTGTAGTGGAGTAATGTGGAATCTCTAAATCTTGCTTGACACACTTTATCCTCTTTGTACTTTGTATTCATTACTCTCGGCTACTAGGGTTTTGCATGTGACACATCTTTAATATCTTCACTTGACCATGGCTTTTAAATAGATCTGATCTTTACTTTGTCATTTCACTTGATAACCCCTTGAGTTCCATAATCCACCTTCAATCTCTTCTAAGAACGGTGTCTTAAGCTAGACTGAATAGTATGCATATAAAGCAAGTCCTTCATACCTGCCATTGTTCCAAACCACCACTCACTACCTTGGTTAAAATGTTTCCTCCATAAGCACAATAGCATGTTTTAAAATCATGGTTGCCAGTGATTGACCATTAAGGTCACCACTTTCATCATGAAGATACAATGAGATTTTTGACTTCAAACTCAAGGCATTATGGAAGATAACATTGTGAATTATTTGTTGTGTACAATTCAATTTTCTTGCACATTTACTATTTTTCTAACTTCCTTTAAGACTGGGTATTGCACCCTCGGTTGCAATCTTAAACAGCTCACTCACTATCACTTGAAGATTCCTTTCATGAGCATCCTTCTATAAAATCAAACTATGCCCTATAGACTACCTACTTACTACAGGGGACTCATTGTATCATGGTATTGTAGTTCTTAAGATCCTTCAACCTTATTGACACTACTTCACAGTCCACAAGGTATTATTCACTATTCTCCCATCTTTGTGGAGTCTCAAAGCTCTTGCTCCTTTATGCAATCCACTACCTCCATTGCATTAATGGCTAAGAAACATTGAACCTATGATTACCACTATTACTTCATTTGGACAGTCATTCCCTGATTGCATTTTCCTTGTCTAACACTACCAAAAGCATTTGAAAACCCTTAAGGTCAGAAAGGGGGTAAGGAAACTCACTGTTAAAATCTCCACTTTACTATGCAAGGTTTGAACTTTATTATCTTGTCACTGCTTAGCCTATTTTTGACTGTCACATCTCAAGTGACTGTCATTCTTCTTACCGTAGATTGCATTTACAAATGTCACTAAGCTACATAGTGTGCTTGCTATTGGCTACAATCTTTAGATTGCAAGATTTTGTTATTACCTACAATGTCTCAATCTTTCTGGTATTGCAACCTCACTAATCCATTATAGTTATTGTTTATGTTTCTACGGAGGCCTAGGGTTTGTACCCTAATCATGCTCTTACCAATGCTTCTGTTGTTTTTTATTAGGGCTCTCAATGTTGAGGGCCTAGGGATCACTTCGTCATAAGAAGTGACACATTGCATCTTTAACTAAAAGGATAATCATTATTGACATTAGCAATGATGATTGACTTATTTATCTCATAGGAATGGGTCACTTGCTCTTACTAGCTTCCTTCCTCCATTGTTATGAAGTTTGTGATCAAGTTCAATATTCTAATTTTAGGAGTCTTAACGGTTGGAAATCATATTAAAATTAGAATTTAATAAGTTTTGGAATTAGCATTTGAAAGTGTTTTTTGGGGTCATTAACTTCAGACTATCTTCTCTTTTGCAGGGGTGGTTGCATGCCAAATTTTTTTGGTGTAAAATATCGAAATTATTAGATTATGTTACCTGTCTATGAATAAAAATTATTGGAGTGTGAGTTTGATATTTTTTGAAGATCTAAATAGTCAAGTTTGGTAAAGAAAAATCATGTCAGATAATATTAGTCCATAACAAAATGAAGAGACACTTGATAGATTGTGGGCTAGATTGAAAAGAAAGGGTGATGGGAAATGTTATTGTCCTTGCAATAATTGCAAGGGCTTAAATATGAGACGACTTTTAATTACAATAGCTAAGAAACATTGTAGGCAACATGGTCACGTTGAAGGGGGGCATGATTATCGTTCGTTGGTAAGTTGTTCATTATATGTGTTTATATTGATTGAATTTGTAAATGTTAATATCATTTTAAAATTTTATATATATAATCACTTGATTATGATTATGGTTTATTTGTGTCAGTCATTATTATAAAGGTTGGGCGCCCTAGGGAAAATGATATGGATTATCATGGCCCAAATAATTTGGTTTTGCAAGCGGACGAACATGGAGCTGTGAATATCGAAGATGAAGTTAATGATCCTATGGAAGAAGATGATCATGCACCAGAAAACACAATTGAAGATGATGGTACAAATATATTGATTCATGACACATTTAGTGGCAGAGTTGATCATGATGATCAAGATGAGTTTGATGATGTTCATGATTTACCTGTACTTGAGAAGGCATATGAGCCCATTTATGAAGGCTCCCAAACAACTCTTCTCTATGATGTATTGTTGTTGTTGAACTTAAAGGTTATGAATGGTTTATCAAACATAGCAATCTCATGGATGTTAAGCTATGTCATATATGTTATCTTTTTTCATCTATTTTAATTGTTGTTAGTTCATCATTACTAAATAAAGGATGAAATATGTACCATAAATATTCTTTATATGAACAGATTATTTTTTGTTGTAGATTGATTGGTGAATTTTTGTTACCACCATCAAATATTTTACCTCGCTCATACCGAGATTTATGTGCCATTATGAAAGATATTGGAGTGGAGTTTCAAGCAATAGATGCATGTCCCAATGATCATATTATATATCATAAACAACAAGAATTTTCAACAGAGTTCCCGGAATGTCATATCAGTAGATATCGAACAGATCAACTAACAAAAAAGGTGCCTCACAAAGTTCTTCTTTATATTCCCATTATTCCACGTATGCAATGATTATTTAGGTGTGAAATCTTAGCGCAATTTATGGATTACCATGCACAGAATAGAAGTGGAGATGACATTCTTCAAATGCCTGCAGATGGTTCTGCATTTAGGGACATATAGGAAAAATGGCCACACTTTAAAGAAGAACCTCGTAATCTTGGGCTTTCATTGGGAGCGGACAGTGTCAATCCATTTGGAGAGTTGCGATCTATTTACTCAGTGTGGCCTGTTTTTGTTATCAACAATAACATTCCTCCATGGATGTCAATAAAGAGGGAGCACATAATGTTGTCAATGATTTTTCTAGGTATTTGTTTACATCAATTTTCTTTAACGTAGTAGCATCTCATTTGTCTTATTTGTTGCATAATGACTTATATTTTTTTCATTCAATAGTCATGTACATTAATTTGTATATATTGCAGTAAAATGGTTATAATAATTATGTAATGTTTATGTTCATTCAACTAGGTAAGTACCAAGTTAAAGATATGAATGTATATATCGAGCCTTTTATCGACGAGTTACTAAAGTTATGGAATGGCGTCACTATGTATGACGTCTCTAGACCAATAGGACAAAGACAATTTCAATTCCATGCAATGTTTGTATGGACAATTCATGATGCCCCAGGGCTAACACTTTTTTGTGGTATGTTATAACGTTCGACTACACTTTAACAATATTTAATTTGATGAAGTAGATATCATGCATGTTTTTAAAATAATCTATTCATTATATATAATGAAAAAAATTGACATATTTTATACAATTATATATCATCTTGCAGGTCTTCAAACAAAGGGAAAATTTGCATGTCCAATTTGTGGTTCAAAGATGAAATCTCGTCATTCAACAAGTTTTGGAAAGCAGGTGTTTGATGAATATAGACACTTCCTCCATAGAAATCATAAGTATCGAACCTCTTGAAAAACATATTTTCAATGGGAAGGAGACTACATCAAAACCATGAAGAATGTCACCTACGCCTATGGAAGTTGGAATATAATAGAAGTGTCGTCAGGTTATACATCCCGGATCAAATTGTTTATCTATCATATATGATATGTTTTAAATTTATATTTTTATATTGTGTTGTGTTTACTCATGTTGTAATACGACAATGATTGTCATTGTTAATTTGTTTAACTTATAATGGCTTCATGAAGGTCATCAAGGCATTAATGGCGGCTTCCGAGGGACTAAAGGAATTTATCGAGACAATTTAGTAGGTTTCCTCTACTATGAGCAGCTACAAATTGTGTATTTGTTTGATACAATACATATCAGAAAGAATATAACAAAAATGTTATGGAAAATATTGGATGAAGGGCATGACAAAGAAAAAATTGTCAAAATTTGTACTAACATTCAGGAAGTCAATCATGCAATGAAAATGTCATTCAATTAAATAGTGATGGAGACAAAATTAATATAAGTGCCCTTCCTTGGTTATTAACAGAGCAACAAAGCAATGCTATAAAAGAAGTCATACAAAAAATTCAATTTTCCACAGGATTTGATGCGAACATAAACAACAATATAATAATAAAGAAAGGTGAATTTGGGTCAGGGATGAAAATGCATGATTGACATACCTTCATTAAGGTAATTATTCTGGTATATTATATACACTTGTATAATGCATGTATTTTTCAGTGTATTGTGTTTACTAATTTTGAAAAAATAATGAAAAAGATCATTTTATAATTGTTGCGATACGTTCTACCTCCTATCTCTCCCGGACAACGACAACAATGTCAAGCAGTTATATATGATCTTGGAAAATACATGAGGTAAGTAGCGAGATTTGTTCAATTCATTGTATACATCTTATAATTGCCATTTGTTTTACTTGTTATGTAATATACTGTATATTTTTGTTAAATCTAGTTAATATATTTGCACCTTAAATCACTTGTAGATGGCTGTCATCTAAAGAAATCCATAAAGAAGATATAAATTATTGGAAGAGAAAAATTTCTCGTCTAATGTGTGAAATGAAAAGTGTCTACCTTCAATATTTTTCAATGCACAAGAACACTACCTTATACACCAAGTTGAGGAGATTGAATTGTGCGGACCTATATACGCAAGGTCAATATGGATGGTTGAGAGGCACTTGAAATTTTTGAAGCCTTTGGTTAGACAAAGAGCACATCCTAAGGGTTCTATGGTGGAGGGATATATGGTATACTAGACCATGGTGTACATTCGTGAATATCTTCCTAAGTTTGCAACAAAAATCCATGTAGATCACATTTGGGATCCCAACTCCATTAACAAATTCGAAGGGGAGTACCTGTTGGGGAAAGGTAGATTGAGGAAAGTGAGAGGTAATTATAAGATGGTCATGGAGATTAATTGGAATACATTTTATATGGTTTTATGTATATTGTACTTATTTAATTTTTAATCTTCAATATACATCAATTATAAATTAAGATCATATATTGTGGTATTTAACTAATTATACGTCATTTGTGAATTTATTTATTTTTGGGTACAGTTGGTCGAGAGTGGGATGCACTACATTTGTACGTCACCAACAATCTTGATTGGATGATAGTATGGATTGAATGATGTCAACAATCTGGTTGTGCATTAACATGGGAAGGTGTGGCTTCATTGGTTAAAGAAGCTCATTGTAATGGAGATTCCAATGTTACACAAAGGGAAATTGATTTAGCATATAGTTTAAGAGATAAACAGGTACGTATAAATATATTAATCACCCATATTATTTAATTATTTTCAAGTATATTGATGTATATGTATCTTGAGATTGTTTTCTTTGCATACATTCGGCCAAGAATAAATATGTTTATCAACTGACGATATTGCAATAATTTTTACATGTTTGACATATTGGAGGTGAAACACCACAAGGCTATGTGGTGCAATGGTTGTAAATTTCAAATCAAAATGTTGGATGACATGAAGAAAACTTGTGATTCTGGTATAACTGCAGTCTTTTAGGTGACTAATGTTTCATCTAGAAGTACATACATCCAGAAGTCTCAGAAAATTGATACTATGGGATTTTGGATGATATACTTGAGTGTGACTTTAAGTCCTTCAAATAATTTTTTTTCGCCATCCTATGGTATAGGCTACGATTGAATGAAAATGATCCTGAGAGAACTGCTATTGAACATTATAATGGATTTACCATGGTTAATACAAGGTTGATCGAGCAAGCTAGAAATGAGCCCTATGTTCTTCCAAGCCAATGTGAGCAGGTATTTTACTCAAAGGTTCCAGGTAAACCGGGTTGGTCATTTGTTGTTAGACATGATCCAAGAGGAAGGTCGGTTAAGTATAATGTGGTGGAAGAAGAAGATACCAAAGAACTAGAAGATGATGTAGATGATGATCAGGATCAATGGTTAGTTGATGATGTCCCTAACGAAGATGTCGAAGAGGAGGAACTAGATCATGATGATGTAGGAGTTAATGTTCATGAAGATGATATCCGTGTGGATAATGACATTATCGAAACTGATATCGATGACCATGATGATGATATGACCAATCCTTACAATGTCGAATCTGGATCAGATGATACAGACAAAGAGTTGGATGAAGAAGAAGATCAATGGCATTGAAATGTATAAGTTATGCGATTATATTATCTATTTGATATTAATTTCTTGATAGAATTATATTTGACTTATGTGGTTACATAATTAATTCATGATGTTTTTAATTTTTATGCCATTGCATAATTAATTTAATGATGTACTTTTTAATGTTTGAAGGTCAAAAATTAAAACATTTCAATAGTGATGTTAACAACCTTGAAATTGTTGTTTTATGTTTCATGTGATCATAAAAGATTAAAAGTCGGTTGTAGAGGTGGTTGTTTAGTGGTTGACATGTATGTTGGTTCCTTTTACAATGTAACTAGGTTTGTCTTCTAATCTACATATGGAATTGCTAATTCCAATTGAAGGTAGCTCAAAGGACTTGGACCAACTAACGAGGACTTTAAAAGCTGCCTACACTTTGGGCTCTGCAAGACCCGGGAGGGTGATCCCTTAATGTGTTTATAACCTCTGCACCATTATTATAAACAACATTATAATAGCGGATGATCTCATAATAGCTCAACACAATGAGATAATATCAAGCTAGAATTGGTTGTTCATAGACAATATCAACTATCTGGAGCGTGAGATAACTAAACACAATCCATTGTATAAGATAGTCAATGATTTGCAATTTGTAGCAAGCTCTAGGCAATGACAAACAAATACTGAACTACACGAATAATTACAACTTAGATCAGTGCCATATATCCATTGCAGGAGTCAAATTCATAAGCATCTAGAGGTTTATAACAGGTTTAATACATCACATATAAGATCCCTAACAATATTGCATTACAATTTCATCATTATGCATTCTAACCCAAGACTACTTATCAAATCATTATACAACACATATCCGCCTATAATGCCATTCAAGCATTTTGATTAATTGTTTGAATTAAAGCTAAAATAGAATCATACACACCACAATAGTGAGATGGATAAAACAACCCTTAGTTATTTCATTGAAAGTTCAGATATGCATGTACAATGGAGAGAAATGAGCTCAAATTTTCATTTCAACTCAAATGCTAGTACTGTAATACAACATCAAATCTCTATGAACTCAAAACCTGTTACATAATGACTCAAAACCTAAATTTTATTTCTCTAAAACCATCAGACTTTACAATTCGCTCTGCAACTTCACCTAGACTCGACAAAAATTATCTAACTTGCTAACCTGTACTTCTAGCCTTGAAATCCTTCTTATAGAAAATGAAGGAGCAAACAAGCACCGGGCCAGAAAGTACACCTGTCACCAGTCAATTGGAGCACCTGGTGATATTCCAAAATTTGTTACAACAAACACCACCTTGAAAAATATTCTTGTTCTAAAATTGTTACAACAACAATCATCCTGGAGCATATTCTCGTTCATCATGTCAGCAGAGGAAGGTTGATGCAATAACAAAAAACCACGCAAAACCCACGCCAAGAAAGTCATCCATACAAAACTGGAAACGCTGTAACTGCAACATCTGATTTGCCACATGTCGGTAGCCCACTCTTTTTACTCATCATCATTCAAATACTTAGCCACCCACCTCTGGTATTCTTCGTCAGTTGGCCAGTCAAAATTAATCACCTCATTTACCTTTGTACTATAAGGCATATACTTTACCGCTACCTGATTAGCATCTCTTTCAAAAGATTCAAAAAATGAGCCAATACTAATAATATTATCCATACAATTTACCAACAAATCATAATCTGAGTCATCAAAAATTATTTTAATTTGATTATTGATGACTTTACTTGCTTGATCTTGCCATTGTTGGAGTGTTCTGATTTCCCCTACTCATCCCGGTTATATCGGGTAACAGTAGTATTTTAATCTGAAGTTCTTTACCAATTCCCTAATCTTCTTAGATCAATGGTAAGGAGTCTGGCTTTTGCAATGATTTAACTAATAATATATAAGTAGGCTTGATGATTGGGGCCTGTTATTTACATCAAACCTTGAGGCTTTATTCATAACATCTAGGTCATTTTCCCTAGGGATCCAATTTTGAATTATTGGAATCACTATCCCTTGATCCCTATCAATATTCTTTATTGCTTCAAATAGAAAAGAATACAAAGAATGTATAGAGGGTAGTTTATTATCCACCTTTTCATTTAAATGCTCCAAAACAATAGTAACAATTTCTTTTTTCTTTTGAAAGAAAACCCTCCTCTTTTACCCTTAGTGATGTTTGTAATTGATCAATTTTCTGCATGAGCTGCCACTTTGTTGGATCAATAGAGCACTCTGTTTCTTCATCAACTTGTTCTAGAGGAGGGGTAAGAGCAAGATTTTGAATGGGAGACCCTGGTGTAGAAACATTTGGAGAAGCAGGAGGCATTGACCCTGCTGTGGGAGGTGATGTGTTGGTTCCTGGAGCATTGGATATTTCCCCAGTATGTCTATACTTGAACCTTCCTACTTTAGTTTACAGCTCAACATTCCTCTGTTGCATTTTACCATATTCTTCAATTAAAATGTTATACTTCTCTATTAGGCTCTTTCTTTCAGCCTCCTCCCTTTCAACAGTCTTTTGGGCCAACTTGGCCACATTCACAGTTAAACTAGTGGCTTCAGTTGTTGTAGTCTTTGAAGCCCTCTTTATTATTAATTCTCCTTTAAAATTTGGATTAATATCAGCAATGTTTGGCTTTCTTCCTTGTGGAGCCAATGCCCAAATTGCCAAGGTCTCATATTCTTCACTAAAGGCAGAGTTTTGTAATGTTGCCTTAACTTCTTCAGAATCTTGAAAAGGATTATTGGACTTTATAATGGCATTGAAAGCCATTGCATCTGCGATATCTCATTCAGGAAAAATCAAAACACCAGCCTGATTCACTAGTTGTCTTCCTTCTTTAGGAGTGATGTTTTTGAACTCTTCCATTAGTTCAGCTTTCACTTCTTCATCATTCTCCTGATTTGACCTGTCAGGCCTTAGTTCTCCTCTCTCCTTGCATTTATTTTTATATTCCTCAAATTTCATCCTCCATGCTAATTGCAAGAATACAAGAGTCTTTACAAATGCATTGTCATCTAAGAACTCCTTGCAAGCCTCCATTCTTTCATCTTACACACTCTTACCCTTCATATCCAAATCGGATAGAACCAATTTAGCTGACCTGAGAGGGGACGGCATAGCAACCTACATGTCTTGATCAGTAACAATAATTTCATCTGTGAGATCCTTAGGTAGGTGATCAGTTCTTTGCCTCTTAGGGCTTGGCTCAGGTGGTGGTGATGGGGGACTGCACTCTGGTGAAGATTTTAATTCAATGATTTTGACAGCCCCAGGTACTTTGAATTTTGGGTCTGGTCATGAAGGTGCCTTCATTATTTTCTTCCCTTTTCTGTCTACTTCTTCCTCATCATTGGTAGTATCCCTTTTCCTCCTATAGATGGGATACCTTTCTGTAGGCTAACATACTGCCCTTGTTTCAATTGGCATATCACTTTGTCCTTGCATATCCAGACTTAGCCTTAAATTTATCTTTTTGGTTGTCAAGGTGTCCATTATCTCCTTGAAATTCTTCATTAAAAAATCAATTCTCTTGTGGTATGGAGTGAATTCCATCAATGGATCATATGTCAGATCCATTTCATACACAATATCCAGTAGCTTACTATAAGCTATCCACTTTTCTTTGTTCAATTCCTATCTATTTAAATCATATTCATTCTTGATCAGGTCTTCAGGGAAATTGAACTCATGTGCAAATTTTCCACCTTTTATTCTTTGTCTGAAAAGAGAAAAGAAACCTTCAAGATCATGTTGTCGCCTTGGACCAAATCTCAAATGGTAATCAACAAAGAATTTGTCAAAATGTGTCCAACCTCCCTTTGAAAATATAAAGTCAAACACTACTGTATAATTAGGGAATAAAGTTCCCTTCCCCTTTCCAGTTAGGTTATCTTCATGAATACACCCCATCTGCCACATTGTATGGCAGTATGTGAGGGGTTCCTTGAAATCCATATATTCTCAAGACAGTGTTGACTGGATATGGGATAAGTCACCCCAGTTATGTAAAACCCTCAATTCTAGTTTCCTCTCCTTTGGCCTAAGGAAATCATGCATTTCCTTAGGGATCCTAGGTACATTTACCATCAATCTAGCCCTCAATCTTGCAGCCAAACAATTATCAAATTGCACATAACTGGTTCTTTCCTTATTACAGAACAAATCTGTAGCCCATATTTGTATTAGCAATCTTTCTCCATTAACTGATTGTCTTAAGTTCATCTTCTCAGGAAAGAAATCAACATTCCTAAACAAGAATATATGCATCAACATGGAATACCAAAAGAATTGAGTACCAGTATCACAATTCTGCAGCTTCGACAGTCCTTCATCTATCCTCTCCACCAAAAAAGAAGAAAAATCATATGTTACAGAGAAGTTAGGGTGTTGTATTTGCACCCCCATGAACATGTATGCAATCAGCATTACTGCACCAAGGCTGAAACCCAAAATCTGACATAGTGGATAGAAAGTAGCCAGGAAAGGCTTTCCAAAACAATTCAATCCAAAGGGTTCCTGGTCACTAGGGCTTATGTGAAATTGTGAACCCCCTGCCTTAACTAGATGAGGTGGAAGCAGCTTAACCCTAAAAAGAGATTTCAATTTTATATACTCCTGCTTCATTTCTTCAAGATTAATAGGAGCTAAGCCATCACTTGGCTCATTCAAATCAAAAGTCTATTGGATAACATCTCTGTTAATTTCTAATAGAACCCCTCCATCATTATCTTTGATTACCCGTGTGATAGGGTCATATCTTTTGACCACTGCTCTAAGTAAGTCCACATCAGGGAACACATTTGGAACAACCAAATTTCCCAGGTCGTACCTCCATCCATTTGAAAAAGTATGAGAAAAATTCCTCTATCCATACCATAATCTAAACATTTCTAAGCCCGTGAGTGGAACCCTAGCATCAGCAATGATGGAATTATTACACACCAGCCCCTCCCCTAGGATTTTCCCTCGCATCAACACAAAACCTTTCCTTCTCTCATTTGTTGATAATGGAAATTGATCTAGGAAATAATCTTACAAGTTTCTTTTCAAATACTCAATGTGGCTAGAGTGCTATTTGGTTGGCACCATTTTAGACAAACTAGGGCCTCACTACAATGTTACACTTCAAGTGGCTATGACTAAGTAGAGATAGGAAATTACAGAGTAAAAATACCATAATTCCTCACAATTTATGATTAAACAATAGCCCTAACAAAAGATTTTAATGAACTCAGTGACAAGCATAGCAGACCCCCCTTCCCAAATTTAGGTGCAAAATGACTGGGAAATAGAGAAAATTAACTCACGGCTTTTTTTGCACAAACTCCAATTTCTGGCTGCAGCTACTCGCAATTTCACCTTTGGCTCTAAAACTGTTTTCACAAAATACTTGGATGCTTTGTGATACAAATGAGATGAGTAAATTTATTTTATGTCGATCAAATCCTACTAGTAGATGTCTCATCCGCCATTAAAGCCCACTTGCGGGCTGCACGAAGGGCTTCAACCATAATTTGATACATATTTCAATTTGAGTCGTTGATCCTTCAGTTTGATCAAATCATCGACGACCATCTTCAAAATAGGCTGACATAATCACCAACACGGCAATAAAGGGGCCCACTATGTCATGCGGCTGCGAAGGAATACCCGTGGCGGTTTCCCATAATATCACAATCCTTTGATTTACCATCAGGGATGGTGGGCATGCGTCGATCTTTTACCATAAAGCCTACTCCTTCAAAAATGGTCGTCGTCCTTTCCTTTAACTGTCGAGTAGCTTTTCCCTTAAAATCATAACATTTGCATTGAAATAAAACACGTGCATCTTACAAGCGCATTAGTAATCCGCCCTGTAATACATTTAAAACCGACGAACACTTTCTTCACTCCTTAGGCTTCATTGGATGAGACACATGCGGTGAACGCGACATCCGCGATCCCAAAATTCCTAATTGTGGGATGATGGGCACCATCAATCTTGAAGAGATAGCTCATCAATGGTCATGTAGATTTCATCCTTTAGGAAGGGCACATGGCACCTGCCCATGATATCGCAATCCTTGTAATCCCTGATCGAGGGATAGTGGGCGTTGTTGATCTTGTTCCTTTAACACAATCACCAACCATGTCATTAACCTTCGAGTAGCTTTTCCAGCAATATTATAACATATCCATCGATTTAGAACGTAATGGATTAGAACACTTTAGTAATATGCCTTAATACATTTAAAATTAGAAGCTAGTGTTTCCTTTTACTCTTTAGACTTCATCCGGATGAACCGTGGCACCCACCCATGATTTACGCTTAATCAGCAGCACCATACAAGATGGCGAGAGGAGCGGCTTCGAATCAAATGGTAGTTGGTCAGCGATAGCTCAAATTTGATCCCCCGGATAGGACTACATGCGTGACCCATGATTTCTACGGTGATCCTTCAATTCTCGATCACGGTATGGCGGGCACCGTTGATATCTGCAGGAAATAGATCAACGATAGCACTAAATCAACCCTTGCAAAATAAAACATTCATTAAAAGGAGAAGTGGGCATTACTAGGCAGACGACAAATAAAAATATTATATTTATAGAAGAAAAATAAAATAAATTTACAAATTTGTTTTATAATTTCACTTTTAACTTTAAATGTATATTCACTCATTAAGTTGTATTTTTTTTACAATCACATTTTTATTTTAGATGTTTGTTCATAAAATATAAAGATGCATTAAAAATATATTAGAAATATTTTTCTTTATATTATATAGCATTCATAATATTAAATTAACATAGAATAATTTCACAATATCACTTAACCAATCAAGAAAAACTTAATCATTAGTATGCAACATTATTCTCACATCAAACTAACAAATAAACATTGAAAACAAATTTATTTTTTTATATTATAACATTCATAACTTAAACCTTTTATACACAATATCAAGTTAATTATAAAAACACATAAACAATTTAATTTTTTTAACAATTTAATAAAATATAATTTAATATGAATAAGAAAAATTTAATAAGAATTATAGATAAATTTATGAAATATTGATTTACTTATCAAGAAAAAATCAATGATAAATTTACTTGTGATAGATAAATTACTTACCAACCTATTTAACCATCAAGAAAAATTAATCATTAGTGATTGCAACATTATTGGCACATCTTTTAAAGCTGACAAATAGGGTTAAGGTTCAGATTAGTATTCAATTTGGGTTGGGATCAATTAGGTTACTCTGCCATTCAAGCAGGGTTTAATTAAGGTCAGGGTTAAAGTTAGTCTTAAATTAGGGCTAGGATTGGAGTTAGGGTTCAATTAAGGTAAGGGTTATTGTCTATTTTAGGGTTAGGGTTCAATTAGAGTTCTCTAGGGTTTTGATACAATTAGGGTTAGGTTTCAACAATACCTAGGGTTACAATTACAGTTCAATTAGTGTTAGAGTTAGGGTTATAATGCGAGTTCAATCAAGTTAGGGTCAAGGTTTAACTAGTGTTAGAGTTAGGGTTGCAATAATAAAATTTTCCATAATGATATGGAAAGGCATTCAATTGGATTCATATACAAATGCACAAATAAGAATTGGTAATTAAGAATTCTCTAGAACTAAAGTTATAACAACAAATACAATCCTTAGCTTAATCATTTGTTATTTGTTAGGGTTAGGATAAGAATTTAACGGGGCCAACCGAACTTAGGAAATAAAGTATTAAAATCAAAGTTGGGTTTTAATTTTAATCCGGTGACGTAAGCCTAACCCATCAACCCCAGTGGTCATGTCGCTGACGGCTTAGCCAAAGCATTTCATTAAATACTAACCGTGCAATGTGTAGGTTTTTCAAATTCAAAGATATGGGAGAAGATCTTGATCGTACCCCGCTAACTCACAAACCTAAGGTGTCGCCCTGTTATTTGGCGTGAGGTCAACAAAAGGTAGATGTGTGTCCTGTATGGATTAATTTTATTGGTCATGAGGAAGGTGAACGATGCTTCGTTGGATGTCAAACCGAGTTAGCCCGAGATAAACCATTTGATCTACCAACTCTTCAGGAGATCAGCAGGCAATATTCAAAGTTGGAAAATGGCACATGGTGGTCATTTTATTGTACAATTGGTGAAGCATTAATGAATTATTCCTTGCTTTTTTAGTCACGTTGATCTCAATCTGTGTGAAGATGTTGTTGGCAATCATGAAGGGTGATCTTTGGATTCTCGTGCAGCTCTAGTTAAACGGTGACAGTACATACGCCGCCAAATTGCCATGTTTGCACATGCATTTTTACTAAGCGTTGATGAAGGTTGCCATTGCCTCGCACAATAAATACAAGGGGAATTAACTGCTAATAGTGTCATTCTTGTAGCAGTTAGAGCACTTTGTGGGTTGAGTCTAATCAAGTTTGAGTGCTTGTTTGA
>VDFB02240446.1:0-27313 GCA_007258455.2 Sequoia sempervirens
GAAATACTCTGTTCATGGTAGACTGAAAGGTAGCTGGCGCGTTAGTGAGCCCAAATGGTATCACTACGAACTCGAAGTGCCCACAATGACATCTGAAGGCTGTCTTCTCTATGTCCTGCTCACGGACTCTAATCTGATGATAACCCGACCGTAAATCAATCTTCGTAAAATAACATGCCCCATGAAGCTCATCAATCAACTCATCTATCCTCGATATCGGGTATCTATTTTTAATTGTCCTCTTATTCAGGACCCTGTAGTCAATGCACATGCGCAACGTTCCATCCTTCTTCTTCACCAATACAACAGAAGAAGCGAACGGCGACTTGCTAGGTCTAATGTGACCCATAGCCAATAACTCCTTTATAGTTTTCTCAATCTCATCCTTCAATCTTTTCGGATGCCTGTAAGGAGTTATCATGACGGGTTTTGCACCCTCCTCGAGCTCAATGATGTGCTCTATCCCTCTATCTGGAGGTCTACCTGGCGGAATATCACTGAACACCTTATCATGCTTGATTCTGATCTTCTGAATGTCCGGATGATACTCTGTCTTTTGCTGTCCCTCCTGTAAAGGTGCTAAATGACACTCGGCAGCCCACTCTACCATGTCATGACGCATGAGCCGCTCCATTCGGCGAAAGGAAATTGTTTTAAGGTCGCTGTCCCGTATTGCCTTAAGAATGTGAGTCTTCCCGTCGACCTCAAAACGTATTTCCATATCCTTGAGACGAAGTGTGACCTCCTCCAGTGAGTGCAACCACTTCATTCCCAATACTAAATCGATGTCTCCCATATTGACAACATAATAATCTGCCTTGAACTCATAGTTGTTCAAGCGTAATGGAAGATCTCTAATCATGCGTTCGCATCTCAAAGTGTACCCATCCGCCACTTTGACTCTGATGCCCTCAAACTCCTCTGTGATAAGCCCTCGTTTCTCAACGAACCTAGCATCAATAAAATTATGTGTAGCTCCTGTATCCAATAGGGTAATGACCCTCTGACCTGCTAATACACCACGGAGCCGGAAAGAACCCTCCTGCTGAATGCTAGACAATCTGCCCTCCTGTATCTGAAGCTCGGGCTCTACCTCCACTCTATGCTCTGGAGTCTCTGTCTCTGACTCATCTGAATGCTCAGGCTGCTCTGAATTTTCTGATTCTGAGTCTTCATAGTATGCCCACATAACACGATTCGCCTTGCCCTTAGGTCTTAGAGGGCAATCGTGATTGGCATCATACGGTCCCTTGCAGTAAAAGCATAACTTTTTCCTGCGAAGGTCATTCAGGGCCTCACGATCCAAAGGTGGGAAGGCTGATTTACCTTTTGAATCGTTTTTATAATCTGATTTGTTTTTGTTATAATCAGATTTATCATTGTTTTTATTGAAGCCCTTGTTGTCTCTAAACGATGAAGAACCTCTGGAGTTAAATTTACTTGACGGGGCTGCGAACTCCATGTTACGTGCTTTCCTCATCGCCTCCTGTAATGATGGAGGATCAAAGGCGTTTATCCAGCCTTTAAGTGGTTCTGTCAAACCCTCCATAAAGAGAACTACCAACCGCCTCTCAGATATGCTCGGAACCATGACGGAAAGTCTCTGAAAGTCGCTGATGTAGGTCTCGAGATTGCCACTCTGCCTCAACTGTGCCAAATCTCTGAAGTAAGTCTCCGGATCCTTCCTATCAAATCTCTCAACCAGCCTGTCTACGAACTCCTGATATGAAGTGATCCTATCATGATGTAGCGTCACCATACCGTGATGCCACCAGTCATAAGCTACTCCCTCGAGGTGCAGTGTAGCGTAACGAATAGCGTCTCTCTCAGCCATCGGACGCAAGGTAAGGAATGTATCAAGCTTGCTAATCCAAGCTTGGGCTGTCATCTTCCCACTGCCATCAAACATCACCAGATTCAACCTGTTAGTTGCATGTTTGAGGTCATTATTCTGCTGTAGGGGTCTCCAATCCTGACGAGCCCTATTGTGTTCACGCCTCTGTGTGATAAAACGGTCAAAAGTGATCCGTTCTCTAACTGCAGGAGGTATCAACTCCCACTCCTCATTTGCTGCCATAAGGTTATCGCCAAACAAATCATCCTCGGAGCCTCTCCTCCGCATAGCCTCACGCCTGCCTTCATGAACGTAGCCCGTAGGCCTATCGCCTCGGCCCCATGACACCGCCCTAGGTGCTCCGCGACCCGAAGATCACCCCGCCATCGCCACTTTATGTGGTGACGGCCCTCGAAGTCCTTTAATTCTCGCCAAGTAGCTAGTTCTCAGGCACTGGCCAGAATTACATCATCGATCGACATTGTCCCCGCATCTAAGATCTCTCGTAGTGTGAGAAGACCTCAAAGATCATCCCCGATCTCTGCTGTTATGAGGGAGGACCGCCCTGAGGTATATCTCGTTTCTCGTACCTCTATCACCCGTTTATGATTTCCGGCCATTAAATCGCTGTTTCAAGCAAGCAAGGCACGCCTCATGAAAGTGTAGTACCTGCGACGACAATTTCCTCCGGGTTGTGATGTGATGGCTAAACCCTAGGATGGCGTAGACCAAGCTCTCATACCAATCAGAAACCCCTGTTTCCCCCTGATACGAAATCTGACTGAAGTTTTGAGTTTTTCTGACGTTTTTAGGGTTTTGCAATTTTTTTGTGTTTTTGATGCAATAATGAGAAGGTACGATTTTGACAATAAATGGAAATAAATTTGCTAAAAATCAAATAACTCCGGGAATGCAACAATATCAATGCCAGTATCCTTTATTTCAACTTTCTATGGATTACAAAGATACCCAGATGAATACAACGAATTAAATGAAGAATTTTCAATGTTTTAAAAACCTGGAGTTTGCTGCAGCAGAGGTACAGATCTGTACGGCTGTGTTGATTTCTTCCTTCCTCCCTCCGTCTGGCAAGCACAAAATGTTCTAGTGATATAGGCGCCTCCTCTGATGCAGGTAGAAACCCCAACCAAAGGCGTTCCCCTTTTTTATGATGAGTACGGCTCTCCAAGAGGTACGGCCTGCTGGTAAAGTACGGCCAGTTTGGGCTGCAATTAATACTTGTACGGCTTCAACCAAATCAATGTATAATCCTTTGGAAATGGTGCGCCAAGGTAAGCAAACACTGTCTGGATGCAAACACTGAAGAATCTCTGACAAATAACAATCTCTGGAAGCTCTGTAGTTTTCTCTGAATAAGAAAACCTCTGTAGGCAATAAATCAAGTGATATTGCACACTCTCTGAATTGCTTTCCGCTGGAGATGGCTCGTTCTCCAAGGAATCGAACATGAAACCCTAAGTCTCAGGCTCAGACCAAAAATTGATCAATATCAAACTCAATAATCTCATAATGCACAAATCCCAATGCAAAATCCTCAAATACACTGAAAAGTGCGATTCCCTTGAAAATAGGGTTTTAATGAAATATTCATAATTTAATATTTTCAATTCTCCATAGTTCTCCACTGAATATTTAAATATTAATAAAATATCAAACTGGTCCCTTTTTTCATGATGGCGCACCCCCTCAAGGAATTCACTTAAGTTATAATATTAAATTATAACTTTATATTATAAACGTTAATTAATTAATATTTAATCAATACGATCAAATATTAATATCTCCCTTGTTTCTAACCCGATTACTGATCCGTCTGATGCTGACAGACTCTGAAGTGATTCCTGATGCCGCCACAGCTAACTGCTAAAAATAGCAGTGGTCCCACACTGCCTGCCAAGAATCATAAAATAGCAATTCCGCAAATATCCTCCGGACAGCCGCAACGAAAAGACAACTCCATCAACTCGCCGACCGTAAGCCGAGCTAAGTCTGCGACCCCCTATCCAAATTCATCATCGGGCCTACGAGGGTCGTGGTGGATAGGCCAATCCCGTCTTCCTCGAGATGTCATCGGTGAAGGGGACATGACAGCCCTTCTAGATACGCCACCCAAATGAGGGGACAAGATGAGGCCCATGGGCCAAAGGGGTACTGCCATTGTCTCAACGGGTATTGCCTTTGGGTCTAGGGTAGTTGATCCGCGAAGACACTTTCTCGCAACTCCTAATCACCCCTCATGGTGTAATGATGTTTTAATACATCCACACTAGGTATAAGGGAAGGAAGATTGCCGAGGGAGTACAGCGAGAGGGCACCTTCTAGATACGCCACTCGGGAGGGGACAAGATGAGCCCACATGGGCCAAGGGGGTACTTGTTGTTGCCTCAACGGGTGCTGCCCTTGGGTCTAGAAGAGTTGGCTACTAAGACACCCGCTGCAACTTCACTTACCCTACGAGGATTGCTGAGGGAGTACAACGAGAGGGCATCTACTAGATATGCCACACAGGAGGGGACAAGATGAGCCCACATGGGCCAAGGGGGTACTTGCCGTTGTCTCAATAGGTGCTGCCCTTGGGTCTAGAAGAGTTGGCTACCAGGACACCCACTGCAACCTCACTAACCGTACCATGTTGTCATGAGTTTGTTAATACTTAGAATATGATTACTTGCTAGTATTGCTATTGTGATAGATAATTATAATCTATGATTATGGTGATGATTTCTAACCTATGTGCAGGGCTTCAACCAGGAAAGAAAGGTACTCTCTAAACTCATTGTTTATTTAAGAAAGAAAATTAGGGCAATTTGAGTATTCCCATTTAGGGACATTACAATTTTTGAACCACAGCCTTTGGAATATTAATTTAATCACTGTCTGAAGGTAATTGTGAATCACTGCCTAGTATTAATTAAAATCAGATCGCTGCCCCTTGCTATTGTTTCTTAATCACTCCTTTTATTACTCATTTGGATTTTTAATATTTATAATCTAATTTTAATTATTTTAATTGCTTATCATAGTCTTTTTAACTGCTGTTCATTTATTGATAAGCACTTCCTCCTTATAATATCCTCAGGCATTTAAAATTGGGTGATCTTACCTTTTATTTATTAATCAAAGTCATTGCTGATGAAGAATAGTAATTTTTGCTTAACATATTCGTTGCTCTTCTTAATATACCTTCACCAATGGAATCGCTGCCTTGAATGGATTAAGACTGATCTTATTTTTCTTTTCTTTTAGTTGATTCCTTAACATTGTATTTGCAATTCATTCAACTTTAATCAAATCCAAGTTAACATCTTTTCTTTCTAAATCTGCAACAAGTACTACTTTAACATTGATCTCATGTAAATGTTCAACTGAAATCTTTGATGTTGTTTCATCATCAGGCCCAAAAACATATAACTAAAGTCTCCAATCTCAAATCTGTGCTAAACCCTATGCCTATCAGTGTATGTCTCCAACTGATTTTGTGCCACCTACCAACTATCCTGGAGTGCCTACAAGTTGTATTGGTTCCCCTGAATTCAATACTTAGCCTTAGGAGCTCTACACTCCCCAAAAGCCAAGTCAATACTTGTCCATCTGAGTAGCTCCTATTGAAAGGCGCTGAGGAACCTACTACCTCTATCACCGACTAAGAACCTCGGTAGCCCATCCAACCTGCTGATCTCTTTGAAAAACAACTTTGCCACCCAAGAACTGCGGTGATGAACCTCGGGCATCCATACTATCCATAAGCAAGCTCCACCTGGATCCCATGAACAAACTGGAAGTCCTCCAAACTCAACACCAACTGACTTCCGCTATGCCACTTTGATAACCCCTATAGTCCAATCGAACCAAATCCCAAACACCTGCTTCTGTAAGCGACTGGCTGGAGAGAACAAAGTGAGAGACTTGCCAATCTTGGACTCATCACCTGAAATCGGAAATATGTCATACTAGAGTGAACCCGAACTCCTCTTATTCAACCCATCTCTCTATGTCCTCCAAGACATAATCAATCTTGTGTATGTGGATTGAAAGAAAACTGATGAGCACACCTCATAATGCAATCGAGGTGAAACTCCCTTGACGACGCCAATAGAATACTCGAGTAGTCATGTGTACTCCATCCTATACTGCCATCATCAGAAGAAGACTCACAACTCACAATAGGATGAGTTGGTTTTATAGCTACGTCATCATTACCCCTTTCAGCAAGGCCTCTATCAGAAAGCAACTGCAAGTGTCCCGACTTACTTTCAGGAGTGGGAAGAATAGCATCATGAATGCCATCATACTCCTGAAAAGAGCCTGGAACAACACCAAAGTCCAGCGTGCAAGACTTAGAAGAAACCGTCTTCTTCTGAAAAGAATGACCAATGTCAATCTCGAAAGTACCAATGTAGAGCCTGGTGCTCAAATCTCCCATGATGCCTAAACCTGTAGCCACGACTGATGTGTTTGTATCATCAACAATCCAATCCACACTGAGTGGTTTCCTGCAGATGTGAAAGATGCCCAACATAGGTGCATAAAAACATATACCAACATCTGTCAAGATGTTGGCATAAATCATAATAGCACCTTGTAACATATGAATCGAGTCCATGATGGAGCAAAAGGTATCTCTGCTGCCCAAGGATGGTAAGAACTCATTATCACTCCATCCCCTAACTCCAAAGTGATAATCCCAAACTCTCCTATCCATACCAACAGCTGCTGCCCTCAAGTGTAACTTGACAAAACTCTGACCAGCAAAGTAGAACATCCATCAATCAATGAAGTAGGAGGAAAAACCCATGAGGATGGTGCTGGAATGCTGTTGCCAACATGGCTATCTCCAACCCATAGACTAAAATCAATCGACAACTTGATCATAGAACTCTCAAGATTAAGAACGATGCATCCATCATCAACTGACTCCTCTTGCCTATCCAACACAAGAGGCACTACACTTGTATCCTGAGTGTGAACGCTAGGAGATCTCATGTTGCTCTCCTCATCCTATGCCTTGGCTGCCATAGATGACTGAGTCTCTACTGAACATGATTAACATCTAGCCAAGCTCAACTCTAAACAGAGGCCGTCAACATGAGTCTCAAATTCCTAAAGGGCTAACTGAGTACTCCTCAAGGAATCACTGGAAACCATAAGCTTGTGAGAAAGCTTATCTACTTCATCTTCTTTCCTTCTCAAAGCATCTGAATAGACCTCAACGAGTTTGAGAAGGTGATCATGATTCGAAAGAAGGTGCAAATAATTTGTTTTCGTTGTTCCCATACCTTCTTTGATTGCCTGTAGATTATCATGAGAAGAATCCACTTCGACTCCCTTTTGTCTTCCCTCCAATTGAACCATCCAAAGATGATTCTCAACGAACTTGTACATTTTATCATTATGAGATAAGGCTGCCACAATCTCATCCTCTCTCACCTTCAACTGGTTCTCCAAGTTGTGTGAACTTTTAAGTTTATGAACAACCTTTGCTTGACCTGCGGAAGCATCAGATTGTTCTAGAAGTGATTGAGTTACACAATTATTTTCTTTGGTGATGTCATCCATGCACATATCCTGATTTGAAATTAGGTCAGCACTAATTCCACCTGTAGAAACATCATCAATGCCCTTATTAGGTGTCTCAATACAAGAGGGCTCAAGTTGTTTTATGATCTCATTCTTCAACTCAGTTGCTCCATTGGATGATGGCCTATTTTCTTCAAGTAGAGAAGTTGGAATTGGTAGACCAAATGAGATTAACTCTTGTGCATTCAATTGTTCCCTGAACTTCTCAATTTTCTGCTCAACCAATCTTTTAGTGAGATCATATGCTGTCGTTGAAACATGCTTCTCTCTTCTCCGAATGACTAACAAATCTAATTGTAGCTATTTGCAAACATCTTCATCTTCATCAAGGATTAGGGACAAGATATTGAACATACTTGTCTTCACACTGCTTGAATGTCGTTTCCTGATTCTGGAAATGAAGTAGTCAAACATCTAGAGAATCAAGTTATTTTACCCGAAATCGAACAAGAGGTAACATACCCTAAACTTGGCCATAATCTCCAAGATTTTTACTTTGTGACCAAAAGTAGGACTTTTAGCATCATGTAGCCCCTGAAAACTATCCACCATACCTGAAGTATTACCTTCATAGTATTAGTACCATATGGTGCTGTAGGAGCTGTCATCCTTACAACTTCAATCATGCAAGAGGCAACTGCAAGTCTAACCTCTTCATCCTAATGTTGCAAAAGTTCTGGCTTAACTAAAGAACTCACCAAAGGTCTCATAGCCTTATACATTGCTTGAGAAGGGGACTGTCCAACCTTACACAAACAACTTTCAGCTTCCTCCAAAATGTTAAGAAGAGCTGCTTTGACCTGCGGTAAGAATTTCAACTTTTCTCCAACAAACTTCAGTCTCACTTGGAAAGTCCTGATTGCCTCCTGTTCGTTGTTCCATTTTTCCAATCTTTCCTTTTGTTCTTTGTTCCATAATTCCACTTTCTTTTCAACAGAGATCTGATATTGATTCAATGATTCCAACACAACTTCCATTGAATTGCTAGATGTAGCTATGTAACCCAACTGAATTTTCTGATCTGCAATTGATTAGCTGAAACAAAGATCAACTACCCAATAGGCTGGCAGTATTCTTAGCTCTAATACCACTGTAAAGACCCTTGCAAATTTGGCCTTAAATTTTCAGTTTTCAACACTTAAGAATTTTGTCAAACACTTGGCAAACAACCCTCTTTCAGCTAGTAGATGTTTTCTTCTTTTGTATTGGTTTTGTATGATGATCAAGAAGCATGGAATGACTTATAATTTCAACCCACTAATAACTGAAATGGAAAGAGACAGCAATGCAATATTTCCTTTGATTTTGCAATGCAATAATATGACTGAAAATGCAAGACATGAACAGCTACAACAAATAGGTATTTTGTCAAACACTTCGTAATCAAAGTCCCAACTCCATAATATTGCCAATGTATTGACTCCAAACTGATTACAATGGTTGTCAAGATGACTACAACTGATCTACAATGATAAAAATGCAATTGGACAGTAAACTAATGAACTTCCTTTATGTCATGTCCCCGAATTGTAGCTCCCTAGGATACATATAAAGAAAATAAATAAAATAATATTATTGAACAGTTATTATAAATACAAATATTAAATATTTGCTATAAGCCAATATTCCAAATATATAATAATAATAATAAAATTATTATGAGATATAATATTATAACTGACGACTTAAATATTATCCTTCATCGATGGGACTAATCATTTATTAAAATAATAATAGATAACTGAAAAGTCGCGATCCTCTAAGTGATCTTCCGTTGTTTATAAAAAAAGCTTTAACCAAGCATGGCGAAAAGGAGAGATGGGTTTTTGGGATTTATTCAAACAAAATACCAATTCATATTATAGATATCCTCGTCAAAACTTATTTAGGCGTCAAAGAGGTCTCCTGATATTATTCCGTCCGTCACCACTCATGATACTCATTAAGTATTTTAATGGCTGGAGAAACAGGGCATCACCGCTGAAGGATCATTGCCGGCGGAATACAAAGAGATAGCTTCACTATGCGGAACGATTTAAGAAGTAAGAGGATGGAAAGAGCAATCACGGGAACAGAGGCATCCATATACAGATCGAATGGTAGAGGGAGAAAGATCTTAAAACGTGGTTGAGAATATGGATAAAAGGATATTCAATGAAGAAGCATTGTCGAGTGACAGGTGCAGGACAAAGGGCCTTGTGGGGAGGCTACGTTGGCATAGAGAAATAATATGGTATACGTGAATTCTAAAGGAAGATCATGGCGACCAAGTAAAGCAACAAAGGTATTTGGAAACTACCGTAAAACATTCAAACTTAAAGAAGCACACTCCATCAGGTATAATATAATGAGGAATGGCTGGATAAAGACCAAACGTGGCTAGTGAAGGAGTAGATCGCAAGGCTGAAGGTAAGGAGTTACGATTATTAAATAAGCATTCACCTTTTAAGATGAAATTAATTAAATAATCAGACTAATAAAATCAGTATATATATATATCAGATAGATATAAATCAATTTAATATAGTATGCTATGCTCTTTGAATATATGTATATATATAGCCAGGTATATATTGACGCCTAAGACATATTTAAAGATAAACACAAAGTTCAGGGTAATATGTTCTTTGAACATATAATCCATATGTTGGCATTTATACTCCGGTAATTGATAAGTTTAGACATATATATATATATATAGGTAATAGTGATTGACCCGTACAAGCTATACAAATAATATTTATATATATATAACATATTGCTTACGATTATTCAATAATATTGCTTGCAGCAATTATTGAGTCCTATAAGTAATAATGATTCTATTCAGTCACTATGGTAATAGAACTCCATCTATGAGATCTTGATAGATGTTTAATCCTTAATGAACTTATGTAACCTATTACAGAGGAATCATTCATAAAAGTGATAAGAAGAAATGAATAATTCTTTGACGAGAATGAAATATTTATATCATCTCTAGTCTTTTAGATTTTAT
Source organism: Sequoia sempervirens (assembly GCA_007258455.2). NCBI lineage: Eukaryota > Viridiplantae > Streptophyta > Pinopsida > Cupressales > Cupressaceae > Sequoia > Sequoia sempervirens. The sequence goes on from VDFB02240446.1 coordinate 10,431, forward strand.
CACTAAACTTATTGATCTCTAACGTTTTGATGTCTCCTTGAGAAAATACCTTGAATGCAAGATTCGGGTTTAAGTGTTTTTGTCAAAAAAAGGGGTCATTACACTTTAGCAATCAAATTTACAATGCTACTGCTGCTAGCATGACAGCAATTCATTCAAGAGTCCAATGACTATACAATAACTGAAAGTGCAGATATACTCTAATTTATCTAATGATGATGGAACCTGGTAATTAGCCGCCAACTGTAGGAATGACAGAGATGAAAACTCCAATCGAACTTCTTCAAAGAACTCGTCTCCTCCTAATATCCTTCTTCTTGTCTTGAAGCGGAACCTTCAAGAAAGTCAAATACTGTCCACATATTCTCCAATTGCAGTGCCATACTTTCAATAATGTGGTACTCCTCCAAAAATCAACTATTAAAATGCAGTGCCTCGACTGGTTTGTCGCATCAACTCACCCCTGGCAAATATCGTCTTCTTCTCTTTATTTTTTCGGTGCCTTGTCTTCTTCTAAGCTGCTCCCGATTTCTTTGCAATTCATGACCTAACTTTGTGAAGCGATTAATAAAATTCAATGTTTGTGTTTTATTCTGACTTGGCACTTGATATTTGTCTTAGCTGAAATAATCGTCTCCTTTATGCAAGCGGCCCAATAATAGTATTAAAATAATCCCTTCAGCATTCGATTTCACCACTGAATATAATCCTTCCAACAAACACGATTTTTATCAGCATTCTCTAGTGATAAATTCGATTCTTCCCAAATGCCAATTATACTCTATCAAACTCTAACTCTTTTAGGATTGTAAACAATCTCCAAAATGATCAACTCCAATGAGAAATCGATTTTCCCAGATGCTGCAAATGAATCCCTCAAAAGCTCAATTGAATTCTTTATCAAATTTGGTCATTGACCATTAAATTTGATAAATCGAACCAGCAAGAACAAACTTCCTCTTCAAATGAAAATATCAGTTGCAACCTAAGTTACCAATTCGCCTAGGAAAGGTCTCGGATATGATTCAATTTGATTCAGATTCGATTCAAATTTGTCCAAGATTCGGAATTGGGCCTGTGGATTCGTCCAGGATACGAAACCCACCCTGCGGGTATGAAAATTTCGTACCTAGTACGTACCCAGACCGAATCCGGTTGTTTCAACGACCAGGCAACGGAATATTCAACGTTTTTGACATTATTTAATAGGTACATTCACATTGGGGTCAATTGCATACACATTATATCTAGTGTACCTACTTAATTCTCAACAACATAATATCCTATCCACACATTTGTAGTTGTACCTATGTCGGGAACAATTAGCTCAAATTCTTTTCTCTCTTCCTCTAAGATTGATCAAGTTCAGTTTCATCCATTTTTTATGGTTGTTTGAGCTCCATATTATCATTCATTGACTTTAATTGCTGCACATATTGCCTACTGCCAACATCGAATGTTTGTTTTGGAATGTGTGCATGATAAAGCATTTTGAGAATATTATAGTGTAATGAACTAGAAGACTATACCCAGAAATACCTAATGTAAGGCATTCTTGTATTTTGATATATTACATGTATATTTCCTCACAAGGACCTAAAAGCTTGACATTTTTCCCCATTTGTGCAAAAATTGGCAACATGGTATATTTTTTCATCATGCAGCGAGCTATTTATATTGATTTGAAAATGACAGATCCCTCAACCTCAATCTAGGAAGAATGAACATATTAAATCTTTAACATGGAGGTTCCTTTCAAGCAAATTTTCATACTACTGTCCATCCATTACTGCCGATATACATCAATGAGAATCAAAAGTTTATTCCAGAATGTTGAAAGCAACACAGGAGTATATAAATAATATTCTATAGAACAGAAAAGGAGTTTGTATGGAGGGTGAAACCCTAAGTGAGACTAGGTAGCAAATCACCAACATTAAATATATATGGATACAGTTTCTGCATGGGACAATATGGATAAATAGGAGCTGCTTCTCAAGTGAAGATAGGTTAATATGATATAACATTGAATGATGCTGATGATGCTCTTTTTGATGACCCATATGATTCAAATTGATCAATGATCAATAATGGCTGATTGTAAACACTTGACATTTTTAAGTTTCAAGAACTTTAATTTATAATTTTATATCATGACATTTGAGTATCACTAATATTTTAAATTTTAATATTTGACTATGAAAGTGGTGGTGTATTTTTGCTATATTATTTGACTATTAATATAGTGGTGTATTTTGAACTTAACTACTACTGCAAATATGCATATATTTTTTATTTTTATATGTTTTTGTATTAATGTACCCAACCCCAAATTTTTTTTTGACCGAATCCCGTACCGAATTCTCGTACTCGTACTCGAACCCAAAAACGAATCGGTAACTTAGGTTGCAACAATAAACTAGTTGTTGCAAATGGAATAATCAAACTAGTAGAAAATAATAATTGCAACAATACCTTAGCTGCTGCAATTGTGTAAACTCTTCAAATAAATGCAATAATAAACCAGCTATTGCATCAAACCACAACTCCTGTCAGAAGGGAAATGATACATCAGCTATTACACCTGTCAAAACTCTCCAATGAAGCACTTGTAGAAACCCTGGATGGATTCCTCCACAATTTCTAGCTAGGGTTGATCTTTCACAACCGAACTTGGTATCCTAGAGTCTTCAAACCATAGTAACGAGACTTAGACTCGGCTAGGGTGACTCGACTCAGGACTTGGGACTTGTTGCCCAGACTCGGCAAAATGAAAAAACCCTAGAAATTTAAAGATTTTTAAGGATTTAAAACTTGTTTGAAGCACCCTTTATTGAATAAACCTTAAAGAGACAATAACATCATTAAATAGAAGCAAATTTGATCACATACACAAGTATACATCGATCACGTAAGTATAAAGTACACAAATTGTAGCTGAGCTGCTAAAGGAAATAGCATACTTAGATATATAAATATAGTCAAATGTATACAAAACTCATGGAATATGAAATCTATGACATCAAATGTTCCAAACAAATATGAAATATCAAAAAAATAACTACAAGTCTATGGCTCAAAAGAGTTTGCATCCTTCCTACGAAGGCATCTAAGGTGGGTCCTAGATGATGTAGCAACTACAGCCATAGTCTTTGCTTGTGACTCCATGCCACCCTCACCAACATTAGTTGTGGATGTGTTTGCTCGTGCTTTAGCCTCCTCCTCTGCCATGGCTATAGTCTCAGCCTCTCTATCTGCCCGGTCAACCCAATCAAAGTCCTCATCACTAACACAAGTATACATCAATCATATAAGTATAAACACAAATTGTACCTAAGCTGCTCAAGGAAATAACACACTTAGATATATAGTCAAAGACTCAAATCTATACAAAAATCATCGAATATGAAATCCATGACATCAAATGTTCCAAACAAATATGAAATATCAAAAGATTCAAAACAATAACTAGAAGTCTATGGCTCAAAGGAGCCTGCATCCTTCCTACGAATGTGTCTAAGATAGGTCATGGATGATGCAGTAGCCATAATCTCAAGTATTAGGGCAATTTCCCTAATGGGGTTGAGGGGTAGTTCCCTTTGTGGGGGTCTAGGCACAGTGCCTCTAGTAGGGTTGAGGGGTAGCACCCCTTGTGGAGGTTTGGGGGGAGCGCCCCAATCAAGGTGCGCTGCCCCCTTGCGAGTTTCGGGTAATGCCCCTAGTGGGGTCAAGGGGCAATGCTCATTGCAGGGGTCTAGGGGCAACACCCCTAGCAAGGCCAAGGGGAAGTGCCCTTTGTTGGGGTCTGGGGGCAGCGACCCCCAATGGGGTCAAGGGGCAACGCCCCTTATGGGGGTCCTTATGGGGCAATGCCCCTTGGGTAGCGCCCCCAATGGGGGTCAAGGGGCAACACCCCTTGTGGGGGTTTGGGGGTAGGCAACACCCAGGGGGTCGAGGGGCAGCGCCTTGGGCGCCCCTTGTTGTGATACAGGGTGGGGTGAGGGGCGAGCCCCCGCCACCAAGCCCAAATTAAGACCTCCAAAACCATACAATCCTTCATGGCATACATCATTTTGCATTCACAGTAAAAAAAAAACAAGTTTTAACTTTAAATTTTATGGTATTTTTTGCACTTTTCAAACCTTGCCTGTTGCTGAGTCTTCATGACGAGACTCGTCTGGACTCGGCGAGTCTGGCGAGTCCACCAAACTTGGCGAGTCCAGCCAGGACTCGGCAGGACTTGGCCGAGTCCAAGTCCAAGCCCCTAGGACTCGGCCAGGGTGACTCAACTCGTGACTCGTCGAGTCCTGTGAGTCTTGGCGAGTCTCATTACTATGCTTCAAACCCTCGGACAAGCAAAGCATTCAAGCTTCTTACCAAACTGGTAAGGGGAATATAATCCAAGACATAAGCATTGTCAAAAGCTAGGCCAAAAGCTCCTTATAAAGATTTCTCAATGCCTTCCAAGAAGCTTCTAGAAATATTATTATTTTATTCCCTAAGTGACTTTTATACTTTATTATTTTATTTTAAGTCACTTTATTAAATTAATTAAATATAAAGTTATCTTTTGATTTTAATTTATTGAAATAACTTTATAAATAATGAATTTAATAATTACTCCCTTATTTCTCCTGTTTAGCCTTCGGGAATAAATAAAGGCTAAACGATCTCTGGGGTAGCTACTACGAAGGGGACATTACACTGACAGCCCTACTTCAGGGGTTGCTAGAGTTAATTGTGGTAAATTTAATAAAGTTTGTGAAGCTTTATTGTAGAAATTTTCAGAATTTTCAGTATTGAATAAATTGTTCCAGACTATGCTAGAAGTGTTTGCAGTTGGAATTGTGAGAGTTTTGAATATCATGTTGTTGAATAAATCTTTATTTAATTTTCTGAGGTGACTTTGGTGGAATACTAAATGTTAAAAAAATTGTGACCATAGCCAGGGGTATCGGGTGAAATATAATTGCGTCTTCTAATGAGAGGATGTTGATTTATTATTTGTGAGTTTGGTATAACGTAAATTTCCAAATCATATATAAATGCCTTCGTTAAGTGATTGATACCCATATAGGCTTGCAAATCAATATTTGAAGTTTTCATAGGATGAAATAATGTGTCGTTTCAGCTATAGTATAACCGCTGGAAATGTTAATTAATATCAAGCACTCTCATATGATTCTGGATTGTTCCTATATGCAAGAAATTGAGGCCTTTATTTGCCGTTTCATTGTGAAGGAGCACGTATGTTATCTGGGAATGCAATGGGAAAAACTTCTAGGAACCGTATCCAAAGTATGTAGTTGCTAGTTGAAAAGTGAAGGCTTGATAGCTTTGAAGCAACAATAATTTATGTTGAGAGAAGTAGAGCACTAGCCATTTGTTGTATTTTGTGCCATTGCAGGAAAGGATTATCTTAAGTATCGGAGGCTCCACCTCATCTCAAAGCACAGAGTAAAGCATGACAGGAGATACACGGGACAACAAGAGTCATAAACCGTAATTCTTTATGAAATGCACCGACCATCAAGTCAATTGCCAAGAGACGGGAATCAAATACCAGGAGGACATCTTCTTGTTGGCAGCTGTTACAGGGGGGGTGTGGGAGGTTGCAGTGTATTGATAGAGACAAAGAAGGAGATATTCATACTATGGAGAAGTCTATGCCATAAGTAGCAATTCTTAGTGGATGGGCATCACAATGTTAAGAAGTATTATTCTCTATTGTTATCTCCATACTTCCGTTTAAGAAGAAGGTGAAACTTTTAATTTGTAACTGCCAATTTGGAGGATATCGTGGCATAAAATTTTGGGCAAGGTAGTTGTGTATGTTGAGAAATTGTGCAACACGTGGAATAGTCTTCAGAGAAAACAAATGAGATTGTTGGCAATATTGTCATTGATGTCAAAGGTATATGTACAAGATCATTATCATTGAAGTATGAATGGAATTGATAGGAGATTGTTGCAGATTGTCATGAATGTCAAACTAAGAGAAAATAATGAGTATCTCACAGTTTGAGCAAATTCATAACACCCTTGAAGAAATTGAGTTAATCTAAAGATGAAGGGCAACAGATTAGTCTGAAGACTTACATGTGTTAAGGAGATAAAAGCAGCTGTAAGCAGATAAATCTAAAGAAATTAAAGAACAAAGAAATCCATGAGAAGATTGCGTAAGAAACAAATGAAGGAGGCAAGAGTTGTGGTCATCAATAGTTGCAACCTTTGGTCAATTTATATATTTGGCATACCTTTCAATGCTGAAAGTGTGGCTATAAAGTTGTAGGCTGTTCATATCAGAAGTCCCATCTTCTTGTGTGGGCTTAGGGGGAGATCATTCATCACAAAAGCAGATTGGAGGATTGGGATAGTGCAGATATGATTGAAGGAAATTCTCTTTCATCCATCAAGTCAAGGTTGGTGCCTTGCATTAGGGGTCAATTCTCCTTGTAGGTTGGTGCCTACTAAATAGTTAAGGTGTTGGTGCTCCTTGTAGGTTGTAGCCTACTAAATCATTTCATTCATAATTCAAATAGGTTGGTGCCTTCTTCCTTTTGTAAAAAATTATTCAAAACATTTCAATAAATTGTAACAACTTGCTTGCATTGATTTATATCAAAAGTTGATGTTTGAAGATTGTTTGGAAAGTTGAAAATTGAAAGTTTGTGTTGATTTACTGATTCACCCCCCCACTCTCAGTAAATCTTTAGTGCTCTTCAGAGGTGTCGTGGATTGCTGGAAGTCTATTCCTAGTCGCTTCTATTAAGAAGCTTGTTCTTAGCTTTAAACTTTGGTGATATCGGGACTTTGATATTCGCGACCCATCAGAAATATTGAGACGACTTTTTAATAGACTGAAAGGCGTTGAATGTAAGGAGCTGCTTCAATAAGGATATCGTGGCAATTTCATTGCCAGGTGTTGCCCACATCAAAAATTGTTAGTAAGGATTAGTCGGCATATTAAAAATCAGTTTAGTTTAAAATTGAGGAGTGGCAATGCTATTAGTGAACTGGGAGTAATCATTCACGGGAGCCATGAAGGATATTCAAAATGTTATCGGGTATTCTATTGGGTATATGCAATAACTGCCACATTCACTAAGGAAATGCTAATTACAAATTATGCAAGGGAGTTGGGCTGTGAAAGAGTGACTGATTGACCTCACGTTTAATTTGAAGTATTGAAGAATCGGGCTATATACAAGAAGCAGATTAACACCGATGCTAAAACCGATAGTTTTCTAGATGTGATGAGTAGAGATTATCCTTTCCGAAGCTGTTTCTGAGCAAACTTGTTCATTGTGTGTTGAGGTTAGAATTATTACAAAAATTCTCTACATTCTGCCATTTACTATATCTGTCTGTTTAATGCTTTCAGTCTCTGTCATAGCTTTTATACAAATAGTCAGCTATATTGCTCAGAATCTGGTATACCTCTTCAGTTGTAGTTTTAATGAATATTTATGTAGCTTCTTTTGAGTGTCATTTGTATCAGTTGGAAATATACATGAAATAAACTATTTTTAGCTGTTATGAAACATTGGAAATACATATTTTGGATATTCTTGACACACTATGGAAATAACACATCACGTAAATTGTACACAACACACTTATCTCTTTGGTAGAAGCAATTTGTGTGCAAACTCAGAACAACAGCATGAAAGTGTTTGATGAAATGTCTAATCAGCGGACTAGGTAAAATCGATTTTTTTTTTTTTGTACAGGACAAGTTAGCTCACTACACTTACGCAACTTTTTCTTTCTTTGTCAATGGTTCCATGTTAATTAGGCACCAACACCACACATGTGTGGCCTTTCTTCCTTACATGTTGTCGGAGCTTATGTAGAGATTGGGAACTAGGAACCAATGGTTTGTGGATCCTAGGGAACCCTCGACCACATCCCCCTTCACGTTCCTTTCTTTCTTTCGCTTTCTTTTTTGCCTTGTTGGAGGTTCCCACTCCACTTGGAACGTTTGGGACTTAGCCAATTTTTTTATTTTGAATTTGGGGAACAAGCTGAAGAGAAGAGAATACAACACAACCAAGAGCACAATATGACATGATGACCCACATACAAACTTCTCAGATCGGTTATTGACGAAGGATCATGCCACATAGGCACACAAAGGGAAGGAACTCAAGTCAAGTTTGATAGGACAAAATTGAGTTCCAACAGGGATTAAATAACTAGCTAAACTGAAATTTTCAGAAAAACCTTATTTATTTTAGTACCTGAACTTGTAGGGTCATAGCTTCTACCCAATTGGGTGAAATTCAAACTTCTTGGAACTGTTGGAAACATCTCAAATACAACTAGTTTGAGTTTCTTGGAATGCAACGTATGACAACCATTCTAAGAAACCGATGGAAGTCGTTGGGCCAAATTCCGCTCTAAAGGCCTCCAAAAATACAAATTACTAGGACATAGAAAATACAAAAAAATTATATTTTTGATATTTTCCATCATTGGCTATGCATATGCCACCCAAGTGCTCATTGATTGATGCAAGATCACTTTGTTAAATATTTTTCAATTTGACTTTAAGTGCCCTTATATGTAGTCTTTGTCAATTACATTTTTCATATGTAAATCAGGCACTTTTTCAGTCATATCATCCACTTTAAGGCATTGTCATGCCCTTAGGTGCCTCTTTGGGCTGTCTTTGCCACTTAACATCCATGTTTCCACTATTGAAATGTCTATTTCTACCGCCCTTATTATCTAAAGCACAAGTATGCATGACTAGTGCACTCTATGACCATCTTTGTCACTAACTAGCAACCTATATCAAATTTGGGCCCCTATTTTTGGGCATATCTTTCACCTTAAAAACTTTATAACTGCTCTAGGTGCGCCTTCATGCTAACTTTTGCACTTAACTTCTGCCTTCTTCCATGAAGCATTTCAATCATGCTTTATTTGCTTGCATGAACCCTTAGTCCAACTTCTTTCCTCTTATTATCTTATATTGTCCTTTAATGCTTACTGTTCCTATACATGACCTAATCAGCAGACAAAAAAACTTTGATGATCAACCTTACGTATGGATGGGACATGTGACAAACATGGCAATAACTAAAACAAAATCTTCATTTTTCATATCCACAATAAGGCACAATACCTTAATAGATGACCTCAACAAGGCACAATAAAACGACATTCAAAAGATGAGTTTTGTAGGGTCTACAAGAGTAAGGCATAGAGCTATGCATTAACTAGGCACTAACTTTATTGCTCATAATAAGTTTTATTTTTAGCAGGTTTAACTTTAGATAATTTATAATGTTTTTAATAGAAACTACTAAATTCATATTACTAATATTTATCTTTTGCAGGGTCATACAGATGGTCACATGGCATTACTTCATACTATGACACACACACTAATTGTTGGTGATCATTGTGTAGGGTAAGAACACTTGTAACTTAAATGTCTTTCCCTCAGGGTGTCTTAAGATCTCAAATTAAAGCTAGATATTTCTTATTTAAAAATAAAATGTATATTTTAGTGTAATAATCTTAGCAATATTCATGTGTTTAGTCTAAGATAATTTAACCTTTCTGATGTACATAATAACATTTTCTAGCTCATAAATTGAAACAAACTAAATATTTCAAGTTAGAAAATATTGGTTATGGGATGATTGATTGAGCTGCAGATTTCTTGAATTTAATTTTCATCTAGAGAGCACACTTCCTCAAGCATTGCAACAGTTTTTGGGATTTAATAACATGTAAAGACCCTTACCCAAGATGGCGAAATTTTCATGATTATCCTCACTTTGACAATGCAAGCATTTTGTCAAACAGTCATCTTGCTTGCTGTTCTCGAAGTCGAATCAGCAATCTTCCAATCACAGTTTTGAACAACAATAAGCAATAAGATTGTATTTTGAAAATGAGGCGGCTCCTTTGTAAAACCCATGATCAGCTTGGAAGTTCCCCGACTTAGCCTAAACTCCACAATCCCTCCAACTGTACAACACTTCCGCCTAGTCTATATGCCGCGCGTCCATTCTTAGAAGGTGCTGCTTAATTATAATGCAACACACTCCAACAAAGGCGACTCAAATAAGGGAAATCGTGGCTTGACTAAACTCCCATGCAAGGCGTGGTATAGATGCCTTCCCTTGTCATAGATGCCACACTAACTTTTGATTTTTGACACTGCCAGCCAATGAATAAGGCAATGATTTAATAAACTGTCTAGGCAATATTCGATGCCACCAAACAATCAATGCTCCTCACTGAATATTGGATTGCCTTGCACAGTATTAAATATTCTTGAAGACTAATTGGTCAATCTGAAAAGGAAATCTCTTCCCCAATCTGAATACTATATCTGATGTGATCAACCAACAAATATGAGTAGATGGATTTGTAATTGCATTGAAAGAGATTAATTGATGCCTCTGCAAAGTTGTCTCTAAAGGAGACTCACAAATATGATCAAATCCCACAGAGTGGAAGCGTTTCACCACCAAAACCCCAAACTTCAAGCCTAAGAGCTCTTAGAAAAATAGAAGAAATATAAACTTCGATAATCAAAATGAGCCTCCAAAATGAACTTTTGTACCATTCCGTGAAAATCCCTCTAAAAATACCTCTTCCTCACAATTATTAAAATTTAAATATTTGAATTTGACTTTAGGAGGGAAATATAATAAAGTGACTTTATAAATATTAAAAATTTAAAAGCTCCACTTAAGTCACTTTAAACAATATTAATTAATCAATATTATTCGTAATATTTACTTGAAAAGAATAATATTAAATAATCAATAATTAACTCCATTAATTTATTTAATGTCTTATGGGAATTAAATAAGCCATTAAATCCTTCGGATTATCAATTGGAAGGGGACATTACATAACATCTTAACCAATCTTGTGCTCTCCAAGAAGTTTGGAGTTCTCCCTTGCCCACCAATTAGCCTACGGGAAAACTTGGAAAATAGACTAATTGATCACAAACCAAATATGCTAAAAAAAGGAAACATTACACACACAGGAATTCTCAACTCTTCTAGGAACATTAGTGTTTGTAAGAACCCTTGTTCTTCCCCAACTGTATTTCTCTGAAACTTCTGAATGAAAACTCTGACTGTTGTTTTTTGGTTTTTTGTTTGTTTCACAATTTTGTTGTGTTTTGCTGAATATATGCTTTTTTTTGTATTTTTATGAAAGATAATGCCAGGAAGGAAAAAACTAAAGAATAACCAAACAACTGGAAATGAAAATGCTGCAAATGAAACTGTATTCATTAATGGATGGCCTTAATAGACTTATTAGATAAAAAGTGTACTTGGAACTTAGAATATGAAATTTCTGGAAGCAATTATAGCAGTGTGCAAAACCCTTGAAATGATCTTATCAAATTTGCACAAACTTGACCTTTGGATGAAGCCAACAGTTAAGCATCTTCAGCTGATAGTTTCACAACCTCAGAATGCTGATACAATGAAGAAGCTACGCTCTCCAATGCTGATTCACTTTGGAAATGCTGAAACCCTTGGGTTCCCTTCTCCAAACATCAAAGAGAAAACAAAAGTCAAATATCAAATGCTCCAAGAATACCTCAATTTCTTCTTTGGCTCCTTTATATAATTCCTCAATAGGTCGATTCCCTCCATTTTGCCTTTTCGAATCATTTAAAATATTATTAAATTCGCACTTTAGCATCATTAAAATATTTCCTTGAAATTGGCGCCCAAGTAATTAATAAGTGAAAATGAATAATACAATACATATTAAAATTATAAAAGAAAATATTATCGTTTCAACATATTTATAATTACAATCATCATAAGATAATATTGTAATTATAAATATATATCGACGATACACAATAAAATCAATTAATATAAATATTATCATAATTATCAAATAATTATTAAGAGATAATATTATAAATAATATATATATTAAAATATACATATTTAAATAATAAATATAAATAATACTATAAATAAATATAAATAATATTACAAATAAATTAAAAATAAAATAGTAAAATATAATACACATCAAAACAAAATAATAAAATGAATATAATTTGAGATATCATTATAATTACAATTATTTGTAATAACATTATAATTATAAATTAAGACAAAAGGAAGCAACGTGTTAAAAAAGGGCAGTGATTATCTTTAAGGAATGTTTAACTAAAGGTCATATCCATTTGTGGGGTTATTTCTATTCAAAGAGATGCCTCTCTTCGTGGAGGTATAAGGATATAAAATAAGTTTGTGGGATGTTGAGAAGGGGGGAGTGGAAGATAAAGGAAAAAGATATATTAAATACACATCAGATTTTAAGAAGAAGATAGAAGAGTAAAGGAATGAAGATATAAAAAGGAGATCTATCAATAGTGTGTAGAGAACAATAAAAATAGAAATTAGAAAGGTTTGGAATTAGTTTTCAAAAGGAAGCAATCATTTCAAAAGGTTGTCTCTTCTAATGAATGTCTCTTTTCAAAAAGATACATCCTCTCATTTGAATGTGAAGATATAAAAAGAGAAAGAATGAGATAAGTATAGGGAGGAAGAAGGAAATAGAGAATAGAATGGGAAACAAGAGATAAAATATAGACTGCAGATCATCTGAAATCTATAAAGACAGGCAGATGGGAAGTGTATAAAGAGCAGATATAAAAGGGAATAAAAGATCATAGAATGAAGAACAAGATTGAAAATATTATTCAAAATCTTGAGAAGAGCAGATCTAATGTGTGTGCAAGATAAATGATTATATCACAAATATACTAGCAGATGAAGAGCAGATTATGAAGACTTGATTTGCAGATTTTATGAAAGAATTGTGGAGGAAGAATGAGTAGTGAAAGGAATAAAATGGAATGTGAATAAAGGAAGGAACATAATATGATTTGAAAGGCAGATTAAGAATAAGAAAATAAGGATCAACAACTATAAGAGGGTATATATATATATGTATTTTTATATATAAGTATATATAAAATATATATCTATATATGCGTATATCCATGCAAAGGACCTAAAGCCGAGATTTATCTTGTTTAAAGTATTTAAGTGATAAGTTACAGCCCCAACTACAGTAAACTTGTGATTCTAGGACAAGATTTAAGATTATCCCAAAGGGGGACATTACAGATGGCTCCCCTTTAATGACTAATGACCCCTTAAGTTATAAAGTGCAATTATAACTTAATAATATTAATTATTATTAAAGTAACCTTTAATAATAATTGCAATACTCCTTATTTCTTCAAGCCATCTGAATTCTGAAATTGACACTGCCAATATATCACATTCAGGTGCCCTGCTATAAATAGTAACCCTAGCTGAATGGCTTACTATAAATTGTAAGTGTGTGAAACTGATTCAAACGAAGGCGAATCCTGAACTGAATTGAGTTCCGAAGAAGAGAACACTCTAATATCTTCCAAACAAGACCAACCCTCTATCATGTCCCAAAATTGTAACACATGAAAATGCAAATCAATAAATAAATCATAATCACAAAACACATTTTAGTGTGAAATATAAATAACTAGATAAATAAATATAAAAAATGTAATGGCAATCTAAATATTATTATCAAGACTATTATAATTATAATACATTTATTATAATAAACGAGACAATTAATATTAGTACATTATAAATATCATAATAATAGAGATTTCACAAGAAAAAAAGATTACAAAATAATATTAATAAAATATTATTATAATTATAGTCATAAATATTATAATACATATAAAACCACTAGTTTAAGAATAAATATTAAGAAATAATATTTATATATTGAAGATGTAATGCAGCGATTATTAGTGAAAAAAAAAAGGATTAATTATAAAAACAACAGTTTGAAAAAATAAAATAAATAAATAAATAAAAGTGGTTTAAAAATAATAATGAAGGTTTAAATAAATGTTTGTGTCTTTTCATAAGGACATCACTCTTGAAAAGATGTATCCTTTAACATAGATATAAAAAGACATTGAATGTAAGAATTAGAAATAAAAAAGGAATCAATTAGAAATCTGCATAAAGCAGCAGATTGGAAATGAAATAAACTATGGGAGATTTATTTGATTAAGTGTTATTGTCAAGAATATATTTGGGGAAGTAAGTTTTATATATATATATATATATATATAGATATAGTAAGTGATATATATATATATAGTAAGTAATTATTGGAAGATTAAAATTAATTAGAAATAATTATATATTCATACACGATCATTGCAATAATGATGCTTGCAGCAATTATTGAGCCTTATAAGTTATTATGATCATAATATAAAAATGGATAGATTAATATTTATGATCAATCAAATGTAAGATTGAAGGAAGGCGACTAAGGAATTAAGAATCATGGGAAGACACAACAGTTAAGGTGATGTATTCACTTAGCAATAATATTTAGCATAATTTGAATATAAGAACTAGATATTGTTAATTTGATTATTGATATAATGACATCCTTTAATCTTATCATAATGAGAATTATCATAGGAAATGATGAACTTAAAGAACCATTGGTAAATGAAAATATATATGATTATAGGCATGAAATAAATCTTGGATGAATGCAAATATATCTGATTGTTTAAAGATTGTCTACTATGTGCTTGTAAACCTATTAGGATGGACGAAACATGGGTGAAGTTGGATTGCCTAAAAACCCCACCTTCAGCCCCTTAGGCCCTAGACAAGGGATTGGGCTTTGCAGCCCCTTAGGCTCTTAACAAGGGATTGGGCTTTGCAGCCCCTTAGGCCCTTGACTAGGGATTGGGTTATAGAAAGATGGGGGTCCCACCTAGGTTTTTGCCCCTTAGGCCCAAGATACGGGATTGGGCAAGAGAAGGTGGTAGGCCTTAGGCCACTTGGACTCTATGGTTCCTCTCCCCTAATAGGACGAGTGTCTTCTGAGGTGTTGCCATGAGTGGAGTATGCAGGTACTAAGCCCCTAGGCAAGAAGGATTGTGTTGGACAACCTCTTGAGTTTACATGAGGGCTTCAGGGCGGATCCACCTATGGCACTCCTCTTATGTCTTCATTAATTGATTTATGTTTATGAATATATTGTGGATATCTAGATATTATTGCTAACAAATATGTGTATGTGGAAATGTTTTTAAATTGGTGAATGCAGATTTCAATCTAGGATTATTTCATTAGAGAACACATTCCTTTTGGAAAGAAGAAACCCTAGACCTAATCAACAATCGAATTCTAGGGCAAACAAGCAAATACAAGAGCAAGGCTAGGTAAGGGACATTACACTAACCATCACTTGTTAGCCTACAAGGTCAAATTGATGGTAACCCCTCCCAAGCTCGATGCTTACTTGAAAATGGGAGACATTGTAGTGTTCTACAGCTTCCTGCCCAGCCATTTTGTTCTCTTTTCCTTCACTATTTTTTTTTTTTCCTTAGTGTTTTGGCTTGGTTTCTTCTTTGATAGAATAGCTCTTTGATACCATGGGGTGCTTTAGGTATGCTCCCCTCTCTTTTGTATTTTGGTAACATGCCTCTGAGTACAGGTTAGACATGAGCGACTATACTCTGTAATGAGTGCTCTTCGAACTATTGAGGGGAAGCTCCCTCGATGTTCTTTGACAAATATGCTTTGTAAAGAAAAATAAGCTAAAACTACTTCCTGTCTTTTTGTTTCAGCTGCTAGAGGCACAAGACTTTCTTGAAAGAACTTTTACGTTGCAGCTGAGTTTTCTCTGGGTTTGCAAATCAACTAAACTACAACTTATATCTATCCAATCTCCTCAGGAAAACAGAGCAAGAGGAAACGGAGCAAGGTTTGACTATCTGACGATAAGTGGGTTTAGACTCTCTACTTGAGGGCAAGGTGGCACAACTATCATCTCAATCTAGACCAACTTATTGGGCACAACAGATTTAAGAATTCACTAAGACGATCTTATGGAACCCTGTGTGGCATAACACTCGACCGAAACAGCAAAGTCTTCACGAAACAGCCTTTATCTTTATAATCTCACGAAACCCTATGTGGCATAACCTTAGATTATATCGATAAAGATTCACAAAACAGATTTATCGCTGCAACTTCTCGGAACCCTGTGTGGCATAACGATCGATCACAATGATAAATAAACACAAAACAGCCTTATCACCTCAATCTCTTGGAACCCTATGTGGCATAGCAATTGACTTCAATGATAAAGATGCTTAAACAGATTTATCTAAACTATGGAAGAATTCAACATCACAATCTTTTGGAACCCTATGTGGCATAACAATCAATTGCAATAGTGAAGACACATGAACAAATACGAAAAAGAGCAATATTGAGGGCAAGGTAGGCACAGCATATATTCCTCTCTCAAGCAAAAGTTATTTACAAATGAGCGTAAGCTCTTATTTATATACATCAAGGTGTAGGGAACCCTAAAATCACCTTGTGTTATCTATAGTTCCTGAAATGCATGCAAGCAATGCGCCAAACCCTAATTAAGCAAACTATACAGTTAACTGGGCAACTACCCTCAGTTTAACTGAAACATCTAATCTAAAAATGGACAATTGTGCGAGCATGCACGTCCTTATTAAAACAAGTTAACTGGAAGACTATCATCAGTTAACGAAAACCCTAAATACAACTCCAAGTGAACAAGGCGATTCTCAGAATAGGTATGCATGTGATGACAACCCCGAGTTAACTGAAAAGGGTAACATCCAGTTCAACTCGTGTGTGTGAAGTCTATTCTGAGAAGTGGGAACTGAAGTTCACTATGTGTGATCTCGAGCAATCAACCCCTCAATGAGATTGTTGACTGTGTCACTGTCCGGAGCGATGAGACTCTGACGAAGGATGCTATGTCGATGCAGCATGTCCTCACCA